>JAECUM010002152.1:0-106926 GCA_016617855.1 Megalonaias nervosa
CTTTAAGACTATTGTCTGAACCCAACCAGCCCCATTACTGTAAAGGCAGTTTTGCATGGCCCCTTTAAGACTATTGTCTGAACCCAACCAGCGCCATTACTGTAAAGGCAGTTTTGCATGCCCCCTTTAAGACTATTGTCTGAACCCAACCAGCCCCATTACTGTAAAGGCAGTTTTGCGTGGCCCCTTTAAGACTATTGTGCTTATAATCTATTAATATAATTGTGATACCACACTAGTTGGCAAAGTCATTAAAAGATGATTTGTGCATGTGAGAAATAATGCCTAGAAGTTTTACAATAAATTTAAAAAATGTACCTCAGTAAAATGTGAAAATGGAAGTTTGATCACCATTGCCATCACTTTTAGTACTGTACTGAATAACATTATTTCTTTTGACAAATGAGAGTATATTTATAAATCTGAATTCAACAGTCTATCCTGTTTTGCCCATCATTCTAATGCCCCATCACAGCTATATAGTGGATATATTGTTCCATCATTATAACACTGTATAGTGGATATGTTCCATCATTATAATACTGTATAGTGGATATATTGTTCCATCATTATAATACTGTATAGTGGATATATTGTTCCATCATTATAATACTGTATAGTGGATATATTGTTCCATCATTATAATACTATATAGTGGATATACTGTTCCATCATTATAATACTATATAGTGGATATATTATTCCATCATTATAATACTATATAGTGGATATATACAGGAATCTGCTAAACTTGGTCAAACCAAAATTTGGTTACTAAAGGGACATAACTCTGGCCAAAAAAGGCACTTGTGAGATTGTGTGTACTTTTGTTGAGGAAGTGGTTGTGTTACAATTTTGATATAGTGATTTAGTTAATAAGGTTCAAGGAAAATGCACAATTGCTTGAAATAAAAAATGATTAAGGGTGTTATTATTCTGAAACTAAAGCATTTGTGTCCAACATTCAGTGGCCTTAACTCCACTAAAGAATGACATAGAAAACTGTTAACATTTACTGAAGTTATATCTGAAATTGCATATAACATTTTCTTGAAATCAAATAATAATTAAAGGAGTCATTGTACAGAAGCAAAACTGGATGGGTCCAACAGTAAGGAGAAGTATATCTGTAAATCATAGCCAAGTCTTCATCAATGTAATACTGCATACCAGATAATGGTAAAAAAATTAAATAAGAATCAAGGATTGGAGAAAGTCAGCAAGTCTGACAATCAGGAGAACTGTCCTAAAACCATCTTGGTAGTCAAACACAGTCAATGTTTCATCAGTATCGAGATGTCTAGTGCATTTGTTTGAAAACACCGAAAAATACAGTCAATGTCTCATCAGTATCAAGATATCTAATGCATTGTTTGAAAACACTGAAAAATACAGCCAATGTCTTATCAGTATCAAGATGTCTAGTGCATTTGTTTGAAAACACTGAAAAATACAGCCAATGTCTTATCAGTATCAAGATGTCTAGTGCATTTGTTTGAAAACACTGAAAAATACAGCCAATGTCTCATCAGTATCAAGATGTCTTGTGCATTTGTTTGAAAACACTGAAAAATACAGCCAATGTCTCATCAGTATCAAGATGTCTATTAATTTGAAAACACTGAAAATAAAACACTGCAAAATTCTCATCAGTATCAAGATGTTTATTACATTTGCTTGACAGTAAAAGTAAGAGAGTTTTGTGCAGAAACAAAAGTGGGTGGCTCTGAAAATCCTGTTAAAAGGTATATTGAGAATGAAGCTTGGCCAAGGTTGTGTAGGTATTAAGCTGCTTAACGAATTAGGTTGAAATTGAATAATAGTTAAGAGAACTAAATCTCTCAGTAAGCAGGTGCTTGTGGAATTTCATGGAGATGTGAAGTGTAAACAGTGTTCAAACATGGAGAGATAACTCTTACAGCACTAATCTTACAAAACTAAATTGTATATTGACAGAAACTCATAATTATGTAAATGCATATAGTTTTATGAAGAAGTTTCAAAGGGTTCAGATGACATTAACCAGAGAAGAATGAGATGGATGGTGTCATGGAATTGTATAAATCTCTCTATTTATTTACTACATGTACTCTGGTTTCATTTTTTTGTGTACAACGATACCCGAGGGTGATTTATGTATCGTGTACATTATTTAGAAATAGTGAGTTCAGTTCATCCCTGCCGCACGTGCGAAGTGCTCTTGATGGGAAAAAAAAACGATTTACATCTAGCAGACTACATCCCATGTGTATAAATGCCTCACCGTAATGTGATATCTTCACATTACAGAAAGTCTTGTCAGTAAGCAGTCTACTTAGGGACTTGCATATCTTCAGCTGTAGAGCTATGTAATTTATACATTCCTTATGTATATTATTTCTTTTGTATATTGTAAGTTATAGCTATTTTTGGTATTACCACGTTCATTTCTGTATGTTTTCAATGTAGCTTTGGCTTGCGTAGTATAACACAAATATTTTTCTATTCTTGTTTGTGACTTAGCAAGAGAACTTATATTAGCAATATAAAGTTGCATTTTATTAGGAAACGTTTAGTACCATAGGAATCTCATCGGACACAGGTTTACTTTCGAACCATTTTATTTTTCTGTAATATTGTTCCGATAATGTGATTTACATAAACTTGCCATATATAACATCATTACGTTTTGTCTTATATGCCTGTGTCATGAGTAGTACACGGTATTAGTTGCACTTTCAGCAGACCAGGGTGACCAGGGTGAGCAGAGTGAACATAGCAGCTGTAGAGCCGACTAGAGTGACCAGGGTGTAGAGCTGACCTGACTGATCAGTGATCAGAGGGATCGTGGTCGACGTGGTACCAGCTACAAAGCTAACCACAGAAGGAACTGAATTGGTGGTCGGTGACTACCTGTAATGATAATTACTTGATTGACCAGTGTGACTGGTAGCCAAGTGTAATTTTGACGGAGTGTTTTTGTGTTACTCCATGAATGTAATCTTTTAGCCGTGGGCTAATTTTTGGGGCTTTTGTTATACCCATTGTTTTGGGAGTGTATAAAATATTTTTGTATAATATCTCTCCAATCAATTTACCACATTTTACTATTTGAGTAAAACAATCTCATTTTTCACTAGTTGAGTGAATCCATCATTTTTTACTATTGAGTAAAACACCCATTATTTTCATCGTGTGGAATTGCTGTGATTTGTTCACCTTGTCCTTGTGCTATGTAAAGTCATTCATTTGTATTTATATTTGTTGCATTTTTAGGTTTCGTGTGTATTATGTTAATTTGTCCAATATTTGGACCCATACACGCACATATCAATCATATTTATTTTCTTATTTAAACTGCACATCAATAAACATTATATTTGTATTACCATCAACAGTATTCTGTTTTAAGTCCGAAATCCCAACTCGTTATCTTGTTACAGATGGACAGTTTGTTAAAAAAATGGGATTAATTCTATAATTTTTGTTAATCAAACTCCATATTGAACTTGATTGTCAATATACCAAAAGCATACCAAGTATCGTGAAGATAAATATCCTAGGATTCAGGAGATAATTTTAAAATATGTTATGGATAGACAAATGGGTGGTCAAGTTGAGTTCCAGTATACCTATTTCGTCAACTCCAATTGCAACGGGTACTATTATTATACTAAACTAACAATTTTCTATGAGAAGTAGGGCACCAACAACAAAAACCAATTAATGTCATACACATGTTGAATGGTACTAAATCTAAGTTCCCTGTTAGTATTTTGAAATTTTATATATCTGGCCAAAACGAAAACCAGTATATAGAAAAGTAGTCCCTTTGTCAACAAGAATACCATGAAAAGCACACCCACCCCTTGTTTAACAGTCCTCTGTGTAGGTGCTAATGGAGCATTGTTGGCCTTTTGATCAAAGTATAGTCTTGGACTAAATTTGATGTACAGATCTTTATACAGCAATATCTGTACTCTTTATTGCCTGAAGTTTGATACTTTAGAACAAATGTGCAAAACAAAATTTTCTCAGTCACAACGACCCTGACATTTGACCTTTTGACCCCCGGATCAATGGGCCTCTTTTTTTTACTTAAAGAGTATGCCATCCACAAACCCTGAAAATATATGGTTGAGAACTGAAATCTTTGCACAGAGACCATTTTAAGTTTTTCAGACATATTGACCATGATCTTAATTTTTTACCCCAGCATCAATAGACTTCTACCTTGCTTCAGATGCAAACCATCCACAAAGTTTAGTGAAGGTCAGTAATGTAAGACAAATGCTACAGAACAGGAACCATATTTCTTTCTGTCAAAGTGACCTTCACCTTTTGATCCCAAAATGGACTTCTTTCTTGAATTAAGTGCAAGTCATCCAAAATATTTGGTCTAGATCTGTGGTATGAAACTTGTGTTATTGTGCAGAAACCCTTTGTCTTCTTCCTTGCAGTGACCTTGACATTTGAATTTTTGATCCAACATTGATTGGCTTCTTCTTGACCCCAAATGCAAGCTATCGACAAAGTTTGATAATGGTATGAGGGAAACACTGACAAATGGATATTGCAACAATTTGCCTTCTGGTGGTCATATTAAAACTTGAATCCAGAAGAAATGGTAGGTCTTGAAACAAAGGACTCTCACTATACAGAGTTCTGCTCAATAGCAAATAAACATGAAAAGTGATGTATGTGGATTACATGGCATAGAAGGTTGACTAGACAGAAGTCGATCATCAGTTTAATGATAGGCATGGGGATAGACAAAATTTTAAACTACAAAAAATATAATCAGAACGAAATCAGCTGAAAATAATTCTTTATTATGGATTATTTAAACAAGCACAGTGCTGAAGAATACCAGTCAAGGTATATGATTACATTCAATACAAACACATTTTTTATTGGAAATAAATAAAACTGAGTCATGCTTCCAATGACATGTTCACAAACACAATACAGGAAAATAATTAAGTGTTCAACTTTATTACTATTTCTTTTCAAAGGAGATGAGTTAGTTTCTGGCTGTACAAACAATCTAAATCAAAAAATAAAACTACTTACTTCAACAGTTTTATCTTTGTTTAAGTTTAAACACATTTTTTTTATAAAGGTTGATACACATTGACATCTTATACTGTGTGAAGAACGAGTACAGAAATTGTTTTCAAAGATCTTATTCTGTGTGAACAATGAGTTACTTTGTTTTCAATACATCTTGTTCTTTGTGAAGAATGGGAACAGAAATTGTGTTGTTTTCTTACATAAATTCTGATAACTCAACAATGTAACAATGAAAATATTAAGTATTATGAACATCGCTGACTGATAGCAATAATGATTCTCGCATATTCTCTGTGAGGACAAAATCTACAGTGTACTTAGATGCAACATTTCCATAAGAAACTATTTTTACATCAGTCAATAAACAATTTATTACAATATTTATATGCTGGAAATCTGCAAAGAAAATGTTCTGCAATCTTGCACCCAATATTAAAATCTCTTGATCTTAACTGGAAGAACCTCAATGCTGGTATGCCTTCTGTCAAATTTGATTTTATTTTATTCATTTTTTTTATGAGAAGTCATTTCAAGTTTTTTTTCCACTTCGTTTTGTACTGGTGTCCATATCTGACAGCAAAACAGCATCATTTATATAAGCTTTACAGGCTTTATGCAAAGATGTTTCTTGTCAAATTTGGTCAAATTCTATTCAGCAGTTTTTGAGAAGTTGTTTAAAACAGGCATGTGTGACTTCCTCCAAGATGCACCCTGGATAAGTGATTTTTAAAACCACACCAAGTGACAACAATATGCAGATAAAACCAGGTTCGGTCTGTCTGTAGCACATGCCTGGCATAAATTTTTTTTATTAATAATGGCAGCAATTTTTACCTCTGATTGGTACTATTTGCAAAATCCTGAAAAACCTCCATGATAGAATGATTTCCATCAAATTTGGTCAAAATCTGTTCCTAGAATAAGGTTTTCTCTACTTTTAGTAAGGAGTGTCAAACTGGTTTTCTTATTATCTGCATAAAGTTTAAAGGCCTCCATGATAGGATGCTTTATTGGTCAAATGTGGTCAATTTAGTTAAGCATTTTTAGAGAGGTCAAGATTTTTCTATTTTTAATAAGTGTTCATATTGGATGGCAGATCAGCATCATTGGTACAAGTATGAATGGCCTTCATGGCAGGATGCTCTCTGCTAAGTTTGGTTGAAATCAGTCCAGTAGTTTTTTTTTGAAAAGCTGAAACTGTTCACAGATGAGTAAAGGGCAGATCACTCAACTGTAAAAGCCATGTGAGCTAAAAATTTCTAATTTCCCTCATGTTTCTCCTAATTTGTTAAATACAAACTCTATGGTACAAAAACACATAAAATACAATTTATACATATCTGCAGTTAAGAAAATAATCAACACTTAAAAAGCAGAAATTGTACTTTACTATATAAACACAAACTACACAAAGATATGACTGCTCAACTAAGAACAATGAAACAGACTGCATTATTTGTGCAACATTCACTTCACACCCAATTCAGCCTGATCTACTGATCTGAACATACATTTTCTAACATACCTGTGAATGTAAAGCGCTCAACAGTTGCATAACAAAATTTGCAGCAGTCAGATTTACAGTATATCATATTTCATGTTATTTTTTGTATCCTTAATTTTTTGTATACCATCAAGCAATAAAAATAATAATTAAATGTGTCATACACAAAACTTCATATTTTTTGTCAAATCCTCTTATTTTTTGTACATAAAATGTTCTACTTTGAAGATTTACATTTGCTAAAGTGATCAAAAATATTGCCCTTTTAGTTTTACAAGAATAAGAAATTAAAATCATTGTTTTTGTTGCATATTTATTTATGTCTTATTTTTATTTCAATTTTTAATGTTAAAATTGAAGACAGGTTCCCATTTCAAAAGTGGCTTAAAAACATACCAAAGTTCAATTTAGGTACATCCAATGACCAGGGTATTGTTTTGCTAAGCAAGTTATGAATAGTGATTCACTCTGGGTAAGTTCTTAACTGAGGCACTGAATAATGAAACAAGAAATTAATAAAAATAATAATCATCATTTATAATCATGCACTGATCATTTCTTTCTTTCATTATTTTATTCACCACATATTTTTTTGTTTTTTATTTGCATCAAGAAGTTCACATTTCAAATGGCTTTGAAAAATACTGACAACTGATGTTTAGATATGCAAAATGGCTAATATATATATGTGTGTGTGTGTGTGTGTGTGTGTGTGTATGTGTGTATATATATATATATATATATATATACACACACATACATACATACACACACATTTTTTTTCCAATTGGCTTCAGCACAAGTATCAGTACCTTAAAAATGTTCTTGAACTATTAGGCTTGTTGAACATGTCTTCAATACCCCATGGGTACACTCATTTCCCTACATACAGCCTCATTAATTTGATCTGTTGAGGTGAATCTGGTCTTCAATCCAGTATTTACTGGAAAAGACCAAGCTAAAGGTGAATCTGGTCTTCAGTCCAGTATTTACTGGAAAAGACCAAGCTAAAGGTCAAAGCATATTTAATTAGCATGTATAATACGTTTGCATAGCCATGTGGCCCTTTGCCAATGGATCTTGTAATTACAAGAATGATTTATTTATTTGGGTTTTAAATGCAAATGGAATATAATAGTGCCCTTGTAGTGTTGATATAAGTAATAACACTTTCATCAGGTAAATGAACAGCAAAAAAAGAACAATCACCATGTAACTCTTCCCCTGCCCCTACACAGACAGATTCGCTGAAAATTGTAAGTAACATTATGAGCTGATTTGATCTGGATCATCTTCATACATTTGCCCACTACAACAAATATTTTTTTTTTTAAAAATACACTCGGCATAGACATAATTTTACACACTGATATGTTATTGCCCCTCCCCCACACAAATGCACACAATAATTTGTATTTGAGTATTTAAAGAAAACAAACTAATTTGGTTGAAACCAATATTCTTTATTTTTTTTATGTTGGTGCTCTTAGCATGCCAAGCACTGTGTGTCATATAAACCTTGTTAGGTCTGAACCCTTTATTTTTTGTACACAGTACTCCAAAATAATAATACCTTTTTTTTCAAATATAATTTTTCATACTCTGAAAAGAATAATTATTTATTCGTGTACAAAAACATACATGAAATATGGTACTGTTGGAAAATCTTAAGCCACTCTGATGTTGTGTCTTTCCCTATTATGCAGTGCAGATGAGAGGTACATTTCCTGCTATTCTAAAAAATTTTCGAAAGTGTGTTATATTGGGGATAAATGTTTAGTATAGGAAGCTGGTGTAGATCATAGGTGAAATATCAGCAATAACCCAAAGAGCATGGGTTTGATACCTACCAAGGCAAGCCCTTGTTGGGTACCTCAGTGAATCCTTGGGAAAAGCACATAGCTTCCATTTCCTCTGCGTAATATAGCCAATAACGTGTTACTTGTGCTGTAAAAACCAAGAAAACAATAAGTCTAGTGTTTGCAGACATAATGGAAGTTTTACTGTTGGTAAGATCCATTTTTCTGGTTGTGCCAGTGCTTTGCTAGTAAAACAGTAAAACCACTATTAATATCCTCAAATACGAGACTGTTATCCCCTAAATACCATTAATATCCTCAAATACATGATTGTTATCCCTAAATACAATTAATATCCTCAAATACAGGACTGTTATCTCATAAATACCATTAATATCCTCAAATACAGGACTGTTATCCCCTAAATACCGGAATGCTATGACGTGCATCAATACGGAACTTTAAGCCAATATAGAAAATTATTGTGTCAAAAAGACACCCTTTGTAATTCAGCTCCATAAGAATCACTATGATATATTAGTCAATTATGAAGTGTTGTTATTAAAAACTGACAAGTACTTATCAAGATTCTTCTGTCATTTTTTCCCTCCCATAGATTCCTATTTGTGATGCATGATGATTGTTTTTTTTTTGTTTTATTACCAATTCCAAACATTTTGCCACTTGTTTTATGTGGAGTACTTTCTCTATAATATTTTCAAAATTATTGTTCAATGAAATTTGTATTATTGCTTTGAAAAGGCCCATAAAAACTCTTAAAAACAATTTCAGGGTTAGAAGTGAAATTATATTTTAAAATTTGATGGATTTTAAGGTTTTTTTTCTCTCAAGGCTTTAACATATTTTGAGGTTCAAGACAAAAAGCTGTTACAAGATTATCTCCATGGTAAGCATAACATTTATTAAAAATCTGATAAAGTATGTTTTCAGCTTGTTTCAAATTCAATGAAAATAAAACTATAGTGAAAATTAACAAATAAATAAATAAAATGACCAGATGTCTTTAATTTGCATAATTTGATTGCTTTCTTGACCACCTGACTAGCCTAATGAAAAACTGTGCAAAAAAGTATCTTTTGTGGGGCCAGGATAGAGCCATTCATGATGTTTTCAATTTTAAGGTTTCTTTTGTATTATTTAGGTTTCCTTTTGGTTTTTTAGGCTATTTTAGGTTTCTAAGGTCAAATTGAAATTTTTGGTTTTTCAAGGTTTTTGAGGCCCACTGCTATCCCTGCAATTAGTACAGAAAACTTCTATCTCTGTAGAGCCTGTTGGTTTTTTAACATGCTGGAAAAAATACTAATGTTCAAAAAGATGTACCAAATTTTGAAGTTAATGCAACTTATAGTTTTGCGAGTACAACATCGATCTGTAGTGTTACTGCTCTCATCACATGAAATTAGACAATTGTATCCAAAACATGAACAGGCAGGCACATTTAAATTATAATAGGAAAAAATTTGATGTGTACAATAATCCCTTATTTCCATATGAAATAACCTCATTGTCCCACAGTGTTCTCTTTTATTACAGGGGAAGAAACCTTATGAAATATCTTTCTACTTAAAACAGACAAGCTTGCAGACAATATTTATGTAATTTGTGTCTTTCATACCATAAAGCTGTGGAGTTACATAGAGTTACTGTGAAAATATGTAATTATGTAAACAATAAATACACTTCTTTTTTTCCTGAAAGTATACAACACCATAGACTTAAGCGTTTTTGCATTTCTTTCTTGTCCAATGCAGACAGTAATGTCAAAATCATTAAGTTTTTTAAAATAAGTTCATTGACAAATATTTTACAACCACATATTGCGATTTGACACTGAGTTCTGACATGTATTATCAACACATGAACAACAATTCTATGGATTATTTCTAAACACACTCATAAGTTGCAAGTACACTTAAAATTTGTAAAATCAAATTTCGAGGTTCAAACAAAGGGAAAACTTTCTTAATATGTACAAGACTCAACAAAATGCATCCTTGAATTGTATTTCACCTAATGAAAGTATTTACAACAGTTGTTTACATATAATCCACACCCAAATGAAAATAGCACAGGCCCAGATCTGCTGTCATTTAAAGCACTAGACTACACATACCTCGTTCATACAGGGCAGAAGATGATTACAGTGAAACTGCTGTAATTGTGATTCCTTATAAATTTATTCCAGCAAGATTTACATCCCTTTAAATCTTCTCGCAAAAGAAACATCAATAACAGTAAGCATTTTTATTTTATTGCTATAAAAGGAAAATATTATTATTTGTTCCAGTGAACTTAACAAACAGTAAATTCATTTTTTTCTTTAGAAATAAATTTCACATCTAATACTGTAGCTATGCTGTTGTCTGTTATAGGTTCTCCTGTATAGGTTATGGCTGGATTATGATATAATATATACAACTGTGATGTTGATCAATGAAACATTTATATGCATCCAATCAAAGCAGTGGATATATGAGTAATTAATGGATGTACTGGATCTGCCAATCAATGAAACATATGCATCCAATCAGAGTAATGGATACATGGGTAAGTAATGGATGTACTGGATCTTCTGATACAGACTGACAAATCATGATCTACTCTGTTTTGATCTACATAAGAATGATCACATGTTGGAGTATTAAAAATTAATATTTTTTTACACAGTTAAGGGTTGAAACAATCCAAAAACACAAAACAACAGCTTGGTGTGGATTTTTTTTGCACCACACTTTGGTGACTATCTGTCCCCAAGCAAGAGTCATTACAAAGAAAAATAGGGATAAAAAGCACCTTGTCACTAGATGCCCATACAATGGTCCCTGTCTTGAGCAGCCTCATTGACCAGTGGCTACATGATTCCTTTGCATGGATGAGTTCATGTTAAAAATAGCCCTCTAGGTCAAACAGCCCTCTAAAGCACCTGTCATCTTAGTACAAAAATTGTCAAATTTACCCTTCATGGGTGGAGATATAATGGGGCTTATAGGTGGAAATCTCAAATATTTGAAAATTTTTAAATTCAACACAATGACAGCCAACATACCAACAAAATACCAACCTTTAATCCATACAAGGAGGTAAGTAATTCAATTAACCTTATTGGTTTGAAGTTTTGTCACTTTCTTAAGTACTGACTACTATTACAATAGCTAATAATCAAGATGACAAAAGCTAACTGCTGACAAGAACCAAATTCAGCTCAAGTCATTATAATGTCCAGTCACCTCAAATTATTCTAAATGGTATGATGGCTGTTGTGACTTCTCACAGATTACAAAATATAATTGAAAAGTGTACCAGATACAAACCAGTTGATCATGTTGAAAGCTCACTGTAACACTGAGCATTTTGGGTAATAGCTACATGTTGCCAAAGAAGTAATAAGTTGTTCCAAAAAGTATAGAATGTTGTCACATGGTCTCAAAAGAAAGCGAAAGAAACCTGACTGAACAAAAGGAGGGAGAGTCCTTTGATGACTGCTGAGAAAGATGTCTGAAAAATTAAAATAAATTGGGGTCTAAGATTTGCAGTTACAAATTTCATGCTAATTTTCTACAAACAGTCATGCCAAAACATCAACTGAATGCACAAAAATCACACATCATATTTTCATGCCCTCGCTTTTCCTTTTCTTTTAATTAAATCCCTAAAATGGGGTAGGACACAGGAAAACTCAAAATAAAGTAGATCCTGAATAAATATAAATTATATATTCTGCAGCAGTGAGAAGATAGAATGGATGGACGATTTTAGTTACAGCCAGATCTTTTTGTACCCGATTTTATTTACATGGTGAATTTTTGTACAATTGAGGAGTCATAATCATTTTAAAGAAATTAATATCAGTTTTATCATATGGGTTTCATAACATGCCTGTGATTCTTTAATGGCAATATTAAATATTTAAAAATTAGTTATGCCTTTTTTTACATTATATTTAATTATTACTCACACATGTGTCATCTGACTCTAGAAAGGATATGAATCTTACAAGAATATTTCCCTACTGTGGAAGAGGTGGCCCTATAATATGATGGGGACCACTGTATAATAATAGTTAAAATATATTAAAAAATTAATCAAATTTGCACAAGCTGAACATTAAACTCTTCTGATCAAACTCACAAAGAAATGGGCATGCTGGTACTTCAACTTTTACAGTAAGACTTGGTTATTGAGATCACAATGTTTTAAACAACAGAAAGATGAGCTGCCAATTTACAGCAGATAGCAAATCTCAAAACATTTCCAAGAGCATGTACACTTTATGCTGATTTTATCATCTTTCAAAGGGCCATTATTACAATTATTACAGCTGCTCATTTTCGTTATTTAATAAGTAACAGATGTCACAATGGCATATTTTAATGTCCAATCTCTACGAGAGTTCATAGCGCTACAATACACTTCGGTAAAAGGCTATGTATGTTCATGACATCGTAACATAATGATCAATGAATTTGCAAAAGGAGACTACCATAAAGCATATAGAATATTACCCCTTGATGAAGAAAAGAATAAACACTTCCGCTGTACAAATTATGTAAATTTCTCAATAAATAAATTCTCGATAAAGTAAATATATACATAATAAAAGCAACTCCAGCTATACACATCAAAACAGTACATTAGACAAAAACCAGCAGCTCATAACGTAAGTGGTTTTCTCCACATTAACAACCTTCCACCACGCAGACAAGAGCTATTACTGATAGGAAATCTCATCAGAGACATGGTTAGGAAAATATTACTAACCTAGATGCACATTTTTGAAACATGAATGCCAAAACACAATGCCCTAAATAACCTAATTAACCCAGGTGTGATGGATAGACAGATGGTCAGGGTAATATTACATACTCTAAAACTGTTGCAATGGGGGCATAAATCAGATCTAATGATTTGCAAAAAACACTTTATTGGATGAAAGTAATTTTGCTTTTAAACCAGCTTAAGGTTTGTATTTGGATTTATATGCAAACTAGTAAATCAAATTGTTAAAAATTAAACATTAGGTGTCAAATAACGAGAAAATAACAACAGTCACTGCTAGGGAAAACAAAAGCTTCACATGAATTCTTGCATTTTTTGCAGGATACATGTATATCAATATATTATTTAGCCATAAATGGTTACAATACATCGATACTGCTATTAAAAATGACAACCCTAGTAAAGTTACTTGTCTATATTTCTTCTCTATGCTAACATCAATTCAGTATTATGCACTTGGGATCTCATTAGTTTTGTCAGCATTAACATGAACACATAACTGTCTTGTGTTATCCCTTCTTTTCATAATCTTCAGTTCAAACTGCTGTTGGCTTTGCTATTTCTCTTTGCAATTCTACAACACAAATGCATATTATTATCTTGATGTGTTCACTTGAGTTCAGTGATATCATAAAACTCCATCGTCCCAAAAGACAAATTGGCATAAAATAACATGCTTTAGTCTCTTTGATAATGTGCAAGTATGTATCTTGACAATATCTGTCACTTCTACTCTTTCATAAAAAGTACCCCTCACAAAAGGCCACCCCGCTAACGCGACCAGCGGCCAGCATATTAGTGCAAAAATATAAAATTTTCCCCTCACAAGCAGCCACATTTTATTTTGTAATATGTATCCAGAACCAGTATTTTATTCATAACATGTGTTAAGTAATCCAATTTCTGTTTCCCGATGTCAGGTTTTCGTTACTGAAAGAGGTGTTGACTAAAGTACATGTACCACTAAAGTTAATATTATATCATTACGCCTCACGAGAAGCCATATTTATTCCACAAAGCCGAGAAAGACTCAAATTTTAATCCATAAAAAAAAGGTAAGTACATGTAATCCGATTAGCCTTACTGCTGTGTTATCATGAGATGTCCGGTTTAGTCACTCTGATAATTGTCAAGATTACAATTATTGAACAGTAGTAACAGCTGAGAAGTGGCAGTATTGATGTACAATACACAAGTCAGCGGGAAAATGGTTTGATAGCCTTTATGGCTTCCCTTAGTTACATGTTGAGCTTTCATAATTAGTGGCTATTACTACTGACAATAATTGTCAAGATTACAAATCCTAAAGGCCGCGAGGTGCTATTGTTCAGATCAAATCTGCATACATATCAAAGCCGCTTTGGCTTCTCTCACTTAGTGTAAAGAAATGTAAAAACAATAGGGTACCAGACTGCGACTGATGAATCATGTGACAAGACTGCTGCCTTTAAAAACACATGGCATTTTGTTTAAATGCAGAAAAGTTGTTTTATCAGTCTTGTAGTTGGCAACATTGATGATTACAACCGGATGTAATTGTCAAGGTCATAACAGGGTCAGCACAGGCAAAAAATAGATTTTGTGCAGACACACACACAGAGAAATTAACCTTGAACTAAACAGGGTAAAAGACAAAGACCGAAAAATCACGTGACAACACATTTATCGCTTCCTTTACGAAGAAGGCATTTGGTCTGCTCTACAAAAGTTTTGTCTGCATAATTAAATCGCATACAGTTAGCAACATCCTATTAAATCATTACCAAACATTAACATGTCATCACGTAAATGGAGATGATTATTTTAGAAAAGAGTCAGTTATTCTACTCGACGACATCGGGTGAGGTGGGGAGGGGGGACCTGCCGAACAATTTTAGGTAGAAAAGACTCGAATAAAACAATTTTATGTTGAAAAGTCTCGAATAAACAACATCGTAACCGATAAGGAAGTTATTCAGCAGCAGTGGGAAAATAGAGCAAATGGAAAGAGAATTATGTATGTACCAAAATTTAAATGACGTTTTTGAATGGTTTTGCAATGTGCATGACAACAACACCCGCTCACATATCACGCTTACGCCAAGAATAAGAACTATTAATGCATATTCAGTTGAAATAATTCTATTGTTATAGCAAGAAGAACCTTTTAATAATTAATGTAACTTTTAAACGAAGATATTAAATGAAGATATTAAATTCTTTTAAGAATGTAGCTTTCTTACTAAGTACATTACATATACTTCTCACAAAAAATTTAGTCCACCTCTGGAAAGGCCACCCATCATATAAGGCCACTTTCCAGGTGCAGAAGGGGTGGCCGCATAAGAGGGGGACCACTGTTTACATAATTTCATAAACTCTGCCAAGAAACTAAGTGCTTATGAACTTTTAATGTGAATACTCAAAATAAAAGAGGCCCAAGTGGTCCTCAGATCATTCACCTAGCTGACATCTGCCTAACAGCCAAATGCAACAGAAGCCTGCAAGAAATCTGGCTCATCAGAATACTTTCTTCTGAAATATTTTCAATATTGTTGACTACATATGTCATAACAGTTGTTTCAAATTTCTCTAGATTTTGAACCTTCATCCATATTTAATCACTCATCAGCTGCATTTGTTGGGTATTAGAATGCCCCTAAACCAGTTTTGTAAAAGTTGCGGAAATTCTGTTCAGCATTTTTTGAGACAAAATTGGGAAATTGTTGTTCTATTTTTATTAACAGCAGCTATGTCTTAAGACTGAATGGCATCATTTGTATAAATCTGAGCAGCATTCAAGCTAGGACGCTTTCACAAACACAGTTATTTAGAAGTTCTTAAAAGGGTTTTCTGCTTTTTAGTAACACATCAGACATATTTGTGTAAAATGTTTTTCTACTTTAAGTGGTGGATTGACATAATTTGTACAAATTTGAAAGCCCTCTATGCCAGAATGCTTTCTGAAAAAATCTGGTCCAATTAAATGGTTTTGAAAAAGTCATTTAAATGTTTCTCTCTTTTTATCGGCAGACATATTCAATAATGGATTGGCATCGTTTGTATAAATCTAAAAGGTCTTCAAGCCTAGATCTATCATGATTGGTCAAATTCTATGCAGTAGTTTTGGAGAAGTTGTTTAAAGCTTTTCTATTTTTAGTAACAATAGCCATAATTTTTAGTAACAGTGGTTACATGATCACCATCAGTTATCAGATCTGAAAGCCTTCTGAAGCAGAATACTTTCAATCAAATTTGTATGGATTCAACTGGTGGCTTTTGAAGAGAAGTTTTTATAAGTTTTCTATTTTTATTAATGCTATTTATTTTAGTACTGCTATCCATTTTAAGTCTGAATCATTTTGTACAAAAAATATAAATCTTTATGCCATGATGCTTTCTGTCAAGTTAGGTCAAATTCTATTCAATAGTTTTAGAGAAGTTGCTTCAAAGTTTTTTTATTTTTAGTAATGATAGCCATTTTTGATGGAAGATGCTTTCTTTCAAGTGTGGTCAAATTCTATGTAGTGGTTTAGGATGATAATTTGTTTAAAAGTTGTTCTATTTTTAGTCATTGTATCTGATGGCTTTTGCATCAGTGGACATACCTGACTGCAGATTGGCATCATTTGTACAAAACTGAATAGTTGTTTTTCTTTCAAATTTGCACAAATTCTGCAAAGTGGTTTTTGGTAAGTTGTACCATCTTAGTAATGGCAGCCATCATGGATTGGAATCATCTGTAAAAATTTGAAAGTACTTCATGACAGGATGCTCTATGCTGAATTTTTATCAAAAATGGTCAAGTGGTTTCTGACAAGCAGTTTAAAATAGCAATTGTCAATGGATGCAAAATACACGGATGCGTAATTCACAACACAAAGACTGACACAGAGACATTACATAAGCTCATATGGCCTTATGTTCAGGTCAGCTAGAAGCCGATGACCTGATTATTAAAATTTCCCTGTTGATTCATAATGTGGTTACAAACATATCCCAAATAATCTTCAATAGAGGGTAAATTTCAGAAATAATAAAGTCCAGGGTACACTAAACTTTAGCTCATTATGTACATATCTCATTATGTAAAAGCTGTTACAATAATGCTAATGTTTGCCAAGAAAGTAATTTGCTTCATTGGAGTAAACAGAATTATGCTCATTGTGGAAAATACAATACAGTGACACGTTTTAGCAGTGGATACATTTTAGCAATTTAGCGGTCCATGAAATCATGAAAATAGATCCCATAAAAATTTACATTAAATATTTCAACTCGTAATGATCCACAGTTACTGAAATATAAATTGGCAAGTTTTACATGTCACAATGCCCCAATTATGGTAATATAAAAAAAAATCCTTTCATATTTAGGACATCTTGGCACCTGATCATTATTACAACAAGTATGAAAACTTAAGCACAGTGAATCTGAGCAAGTTGAGAAGAAGCAAACAACTGTCTAATACAAACAACAAATAATCACAGACATTGGAAAGTCTCAAAGTCATCACTGCATCTTGGACATCTCACACTTGGCATTGGAAAGTCTCACAGCAATCACTGCATCTTGGACATCTCATACTTGGCAGTCACAATTTCCTCATCTGAGTCCAGAAGGCTTGGAAGGGCCCTGGAGAGATTAAAAGTCAGAAAAACTAGAAATACCCTGCTACCACAATGCCTGAAAACAGACTTAAGTGAAAACTTAGAAGGATAGATGAACAAGGATAAAAAGAAAATACCAACCAATACATTCATAGTAATACATAACAATATTCAGAACAAAATGTAAACTTGCATGGTGACTATCACTAAAACATACACATTTTACTTTAAAATCATCATATAGATTATTGAAGCATCATGTGCAAGAGGATACATGTGACAGAATCCCTATCAATCATGTAGTCCTGGACTGCAAGTTTCAAAATCCTATGTATATTCTCTGCATATTATGATAAAACATCAAGTTTTAACATGAGTCTGATTCTGATGGCAAATGTTACCAAAAATTCAAATCTGAGTCAGCATATTGTCAGTTAAATGAAAGACATGGTTCCCATGCTTTTCTAAAGATAAATTTCCAGGTCATTTCCAGGGTTTTTCCAGGATGAAATTAATTTTTTAAAGGTTCACCTATGATCATTACTGAATGAAATTAACATTTCAGATTATAAAACATGCATTTTCTAAATCTAAAGATGTTTCTCTTTCAAGATTCTCCAAAACATCCAAGAAAGAAAAGAGGATCATGTACAAAACCACAAAATGTATCACACAAAACAAGTTTGATTATATTCCTGTAAATTGGCATGTAAAGTCATTTCAATTTCAGAATAAAAATTCTAACTTTATTTTGCTGACCTGCATTAGGTTGCTAAGTGGGAACAACATAATGAGCATAAATTAGTTTTCTTTCCTTTCAAACCTTTAATTCTAAAGAATTCTATAGCAATATATATATATGCATCTTCTAGAAAGTAAACATTTCCTATTACAGTAAAAAAATAAAAACAATAAATGCAGATAATCAGAATCTTGTCTTGTAATGAAGAGAGTTTAACCATGAATTTATCTGTGCCAATAAAATCCCTAACAACATTTTTCAACAACCTAATCTCCTTAAGATGATCTGGTTAAAAATCCATCATTTAAAAAGCATTTTCAAAAGGGTTGATTTAAATTTTGACAAAAGACCCTGAAAATTATACACTGTTGTATAAACAAGGACTGAATTTTCTGTAAAATCAACTTGTCTTCTTGTAGTTCGTTAAACCAGTCCCCAAACCTGTATTGATATGGGGGCTCGTATCGTTTTTTAATATATAATACAAGGGACGACAATTTCTCATTTCACCTCTGAGATTAAAAATTCAGACTATAAATTTGGCTTAAAACGAATAGCAGTCTGATTTCTAATCCTGGTTTCCTCCAAATATTCCCACCCCATTTTTCATATATGGACATTTAGGTTGGGGTGTGGGGTCATTGCAACTGCGTATTGAAAATTTGGTTGTTGTTGTTATTGTAGGGTTTAACGCCATTTTTCAGCACAAGATAGGCTATACATGGCGGCCAGTATAATTGGTGGAGGAAGCACCCTGGAAAACCCCGGGAAGAACCACCGACCCACAAGAAGCTACTGGCAGGCTTTCTCACGTGCCCACGTTAGCCGAGCCTGAGACTCGAACTCACGCAGACAGAGGTGCGATGGCAGTGATCCGTAACGGTGAGTGCTTTAGACCACTCGACCACTCGGGGCCCCTTGAAAATTTGGAATTTGCCACCACCACGCAATAGCGACATATGGTAGTCGCTTAACAGCAGGCATAGAAAATTTAAACTTATGTTATATTGACTTATACCTGCATGAAATCGATAGGAAAATTATTTATTTTCTCAAAAATGGCAAGTATTGTAATTGTTATGTCTTTAATCCGCTGACAGTCAAGATGAAACTACGGCATGGATGAAACCTGTCCCAGTACTCGCCATTTGCATTACTAGTCACATGGCTTCACAAATCTGAAACGATGATATCAGAAGTCCAACAGTCACGTGATATCAACAACACACTTCTTTTAAATGTTGTTGTACAGAAATTCAATTATATTCAATTATATTAAATGAAAGTCAGATACTTTCTGTAAAACCCAGCAATCTGGCCAGTCTGATTTATCAAGCAGAGAGCACATGTCAACGTGGTAGTCATGTGATACAACAACACTCCAGAAGTTGTTCTCAGAATATATAAATATGGAAAATTTTGTGTTCTTTCATTTTTGTAGTTTTATTACAACCAGTATACGAGTTTCATTTATTAGTTTTTAAAATTTTTTCTCTCAACAACATTTGAAAATGTGGGTTGTTGGATTCGTGTACTCATGCGACTAGTAAGGCCTAATGTTGTCTGGTTCCCTGCTTAGTATGCTCCCTGCGTTGCACTCTGCTATACTAAGCGGAGTGCAACACAGGGAGCATACTAAGCAGGGAACCAGACTAGGCCTAATGCAAATCGTGAGTACCAGGTCACATTTCATCAATGTCCTAGTTTTATCTTGTCTTTCAGCAGATTAAAGACATAACAATTTTAATAGTCACAATTTCTAAGAAGATAAGTAATTTTCATATCTATTTCATGCATGTATCACTCGATCTAACAACATTTAAAATTTGCTAGGTAATCCGGTAAGTGGCTACGCTTTACCACCACCATGTTGGTCTCTTGTGATGCTAGACTGGTTTTCATACCTTCCATGTAAGGAAAGATTTTGAAAATAAAAATCTACTAGATGAATCTAATCAACTGAGCATTTGGATTTACTCAGCTCACCAGTTATTATGTACTTTTGAGAGAGTGACGTATGTAAGGTGAAGTTGTTTGCATTTAAATCATGCACAGTGGAGAGAATGTTGGCATACCTTTATGCTACTTTGATGTAATGTGACTGACATTTCTTTGGATATTGTACTTTTGGAAATTTTAAATGATCTTAGCACACTGCTAACTAAAATGACTGCTCCCTTGTGCTCCAAAAATCAACCTGAATTTGTCTAAAAGTACACTATCCTTAGCAGCTATTAAAATAGGGAAAATGAATTTTGCCAGACTAGACAATACCAGCTTCTGAAAGTGCAATGAATGAATTACCAAATATATAAAATGTAAAAAAAGTTACTGGCTCGTTTTTTTACAATTTACCTCTGAAGTTCAGAAAGTGAAAATGACCAAGTGGAGCTAGCACCTTTTTTGAAAGGTGCACATCTGGAGTAAGGCCAAGTTGTATACTCTATAACCCATATTACACCCATCAATCATACACCAAAATAAAGGGAATTAAGGCTTCTTTTAACAATACCTAAGATATACAAGGTCTTTTTTAAATAGCCAGTATAACTAGTGAGGAAACCCGGTGGAGTTCTTTTTCTTTAAAATTCTAACCCTATGCAAAATACGAAACTGTAGGGCGCCACCATATATGTTTATTGCAAGCATCCAAATGATCCATACTGCACCCTCCAAATATTCTGGTTAGAACTCAATAAATTTAACTCGCGATCAGTTTAGTTATGATTCAATTGTGTGACTGTTTCGGGCATCAAGTGGTGGCGGAAAATTCCCGGGTTCTTCCCGACTTTCACCAACCTTTGCGAAATTGAAAGACTTTTCACAGTCGGGAAAAAAAATTATCATTTCTCCCGACTTTGTCCCAACTTCCCAGTAGCGTGGGAACCCTGGAAAGAGGAAGATTTGTAATAAAATAACATTCACAATCATTTTAGTTTCCTTCACAAGTTCACTGCCTGGTGAGCACTGATGACATCCACTGTAATTATTAAGTTTCACACTTAACTAGCTCTGATTAGTTTTCTAGTCCAGATTTATCTACTGAATCAATTAGCATTTCAAAGAATGGAGAATGTCCTCTCCTTATCAGCACTGGAATCTGGCAATGACACAGCTTGTGATTGTCTCAAAATAAGGCCTTCAAAATGAGTGTGTAACTAAAGAATCACCGCCCCTATGTGATGGTATCTGTATATGCCTGCTCATATCATTTCTTACCACATACACAATCTTAAAATCAACTTTGCATGAAACATGCAATGTGAACTCGGGACCTTGATTTGCAAGCACTAATGAACTTGTAGTATTTCTTAGTTGGTGGTATTTTTTCATTATGGCATTTTGATATTAAATGAACAAAAACACCCTGATGAGATGCCCTTAAATATTCCACTTGTAACAGTTTGAACAACACTGTAACAATTAAACGAGACAGAAATATCATAACACTTCTGCAAATGTTTTTTGGTCAGTCTCTCCTTTTTATCCCACCTCAACCACTTGTCAGCCAATATTTAATCAAACTAAAAAGCCATTGTGGACAACCTTTGCTCCTTTTATTACTTTTAACATCTCAATAAATATCATACCTTGGATCATAAACTTTTCAAATTACAGCAAAAGGTAATCAATTTACAGCTTCCTGTTTACACATGTCCATCTTAAAATCTACTCAAGTGTCTATTTTTCAAAATGAACTTATGAAATTCTAAAGCTGAAATGAACTCTTTACTTTCAAAAGTAGGAATCAACCCTCAAAATAAAATTCTACCTCAATTGCTTGCAAGTGATGGAGTCCAGAAACAATGATTGCAGCATAAGCAAAGAGGACTCAATGTTTGATTACAAGTTGAGGGAAACAGATTGGCCAGCAACTTTTGCTGATACATGAGAATTATAACAAACACTGTCCTACACAAATATTTGTCTCAATATGTCTGCACTGGCCAATTCCTCAAGACAGTAATTTTAAATGTCAGCAAACACTTCTTTGCATGTTTTTGGTACTAACACACTCTTAAACAGTACACTGGTAAAAGACAAGGATGTTTTCTTGAACTTACATGTTTATGTTTAATATATCACTGCAAATACTGACGAACAATCTGCTGATTAGCCAAATAAAAAAACTTTGGGTCACATGTCTGCGGCATGATGCCCCAGTGCTAGACATCGCTATTAAACTGCCACACTGCAGACATCATAGTGATATGACTCAAACTGTTAAGGATACGTTAAAAATCCAAAAACACACACACAAACACACAAAAAATTTGGTGTTGTCTATACTGTGTGACTAAAAGGAAATTAGACTGACTCTACACCTTGATTTACTGTAATAGTGGCACATGTGATATATTGTAAATGGCTGGAGACAATGTTAATTAACTTGCATCACTTCATGAAATGACCATTTAGTCCTCAACTAATGTAAAGACATCAGGAGTTACTGCATCAAAGGACCATTTAGTCCTCAACCATTGTAAAAGACAGTTTGCATCACTAAATCAATGGACCATTTAGTCCTCAACCATTGTAACAGGTATCTTGTGTCACTGCATCAAAGGACCGTTCAGTCCGTAGTAAAAGACAGCTCAACCACCAAGTTAGTTATTTACAAATGACTTTTTAAAAATGCTCAGAATTTAATTTTACTTTGTTCTTAATTCCCAAGTCATTGGAAAGGAGACTATACAGTCCCATGTCAGTATAAACATTTATTGGTGATAGCTTCATATTTCTAATGTATTCCCATTTAATGGCAAAATATAATCAGACATTTTTACATGTAAAATGTGCCAAGTATAATCAGACATTTTTACATTTAAAATGTGCCAAGTATAATCAGACATTTTTACACGTAAAATGTTCCAAATAAAATCAGACATTTTTACATTTAAAATGGGCCAATATCGTATCTTCAGCATGACTTGGCACAACAGCCTTACTTTGAAATCATCTATTTCTTTTTTTTTTCTGCTGCCCACTTACATAAGAAAAATGAGATCAACACATTTTATTGTATTATAAGTGGGTTTGCGAGTTATCTGGGTATGAATTAATGGGTGTTGTACCTGCATGTTTGTGCCAGCACAAATATAAACACAGAGACTGGTAGGATCATTAGTTCCTGCTCTCCGACTCCCTCTCTCTTGGCTATTGTTGATGCAACTTTATCATGCACCAATCTACATCTTGACAATGCAATCAATACTGAAGATATTTGTGGAATTGAATTACAAAACTGGTTCACTTCCATATGCTGTCTATTTTAAGTAGTAATTGAAAAGTTTTTGCTGTTATAGTACTGCTCCATACCTTATATGTTTCAAAAGGACAAATAGCAATAAACCAGACCCAACCAACAGTTTGGCAAAGAAACTGTACTTACTTGTCAGTTATACTTGAAGGAATGTTTTCTTCTACCCACTTCAGATCATCTTCCTGCAAGCAAACATAACAAACTTAACATACATGTACAAAGATGAACATTCTATCTATTTACAGTTTTCATATAATAACTTAATGGCATGAGATATTTGTCAAAAATGTGCAAAACAGAATACAGATGTTTATATTTTATCTTCTAAGAGTTACTGATTCAGAATAAATATTACTGAACCTTTGTAACAATAAATATTATTGGATTCAAAACTGGACAACAATACACATCATTTACATGTTTAAACTGGACATTATTGGGGCATATTATCCATACAATTAGATACCAGTTGTGCTTTGTCAGCATGAAATTGTCATTTCCTGACATTCCTTTAGTCCATGATATATAAAATAGTGAAATGATAAATAATTTCCTCACATAACAATAACCCTGCTGCTGATGCATCCCACATTTCCTCCCATGATGGAAATGAGTATATAGTCTAACAAGGAGTAACTAGACGGGACTGACATTCTACTGGCTGAGAAGAATTTCTAAAAACCCTAAATAAGTCAATTCTTCTCTCTAACTGCTGAGTACTGAAACCATCTCTGATATTGCTGAGAAACTCAACATCACAAATTTGGTAACAAAATTATATTCTTATGTTTGGGTTAAAATGTTCACAAGATTCCTGTATGATGACACCTCTTTCATTGATGACCATCATGGCATCATAAAATGTCTTTTAGTGATAAACCCCATACTATAGATAAAGCACCTATAACAACAGTACTGCCGCTGTGCCTGCCATTTTTTATATGTCAGTCTGACATAAAATCCATACAAGACCAACCAGACATGATCAAAAGTCTTTTGGTGAAATCCCCATGTAGCTAATACAATCCATTTAGGAGAAGTAGCAAAATCAAGATTTGGCAGCCATGTTTGAGGTCTAATTGGCACCATTTTTATTTAGTACCAAAGAGGTTTGGTTTAATTCTGTGGGGTTTAACAACATGTTTTCACCACATGATAGGCCATACATGACAGCCTGTAACTTTGTTGGAAGAGAACCTGGGAGTACATTAGGGAGAACCACCCAAACATGGGAAGCTATTGGCAAGCTTTCTCACAAATCTACATTGAACAGTCCGAGATTCAAATACACATGGACAGAGGTGAGATGTGAGCGATCTGAAAAGGTGAGTGCCTTGGACCACTCAGCCAACAGTGGCCCATTAATTCCAAAGAGACATCACAACTCATTTTAGTGAAAACACCATGCGGACATGGCCATCCATTCAGAAGGCATAGTCACATGGTTTTCAAGATGGCCACTGGTAACTATCTTGGGTGTCCTGGAGACACCATTTCCATCTAAGAACTGCTGAACTTGACATCAAAAGAAGTATTTGGGTGAAAACCTCCTTTTGATATCACAAACTATTCAAGAGGAGTAGCAATAACAGGATTTTCAAGCTGACTTCCATGGTGGCTCTAACAAATATCGGATCAGCACGTAGGATCAAACAGGATACATATGAAGTCTTTTTGTAAAATCTCTATGTTAATATGACCATCAATCAAGGAGGCATAGCTATAACAAGATTTTCAAGATGGCCAACATGGGATCAATACTGGCTGTCAGATCAGCACTATTTGCATTAAAGACTAATGAAAACTCCATGCTCATACGATAAACTGTCCAGGAGAAATAGTGATAATAAGATTTTCCAGATGGCTGCAATGGTGACCACATTTTTATTTAGGACCAACTAGATATTGTGATGAATGTGTTTCATGGCAAGTAGTGACTGCATATGGTCATCTAGTCTCTGACCAACAGAGCTAGAAAGTGCACAGTTCTTGCAAAATCTTCTGGTGACAATAATATGTACTTTGTTTCACAGCTATTCACAGAAAAGCTTGTGAGGCTGCATTCACAAATTATGTCATTTATTGCATACTGCTGTAAGTAAACAAATAAACAATAACTACAAGAAAGAAAATAAATCCCAGGAATAAAGTGATGTTGGTATTTGCATCTTTGCATGACCATGACATGTATAAAGTTTCACAATGGTCCACTGAAAACTGAGACTAGTTACATTTCCAAGTCCATAAAAGCATTAACAGCATTTCCAATATCAGCATCTTCCGATAGTGCTCATTATCTACATCTAGTGTCACAGTGCTCCATCAGAAATGAAAGGACTAGTTTCACTCACAAGATTCTATCACAATACAGATTATGATTATGATATACATCTAGTGTAATAGTGCTCCATCAGAAGCTAATAGAATAGCTACATTCACAAAATTTTAATACATTGCAGATGATGATCTTTATATACATCTAGTGTCACAGTGCTCCATCACAAGCTAAAGGAACATCTTCATTCACAAGATTCTATCACAATGCGGATGATGATCATGATATACACCAAGTGTCACTAACAAAAAATGCATGAGGAAAGAAATTTGCTCAGATGCACATCTTCAAATAATGAACAACATGTACAAATTTTCATGGTGATGCATAGTTACATTCACAAGATTCTGTCAAACTCGGCATTCAACTGCAAGACAACAAGAACAACAACACTCCAACAAAACTGCACTAGGAAAATGATTTGTTGATGAGTGTATCTCCAGATGATGACTACAGCATCTGCCAATCCATAAAAAAAATTGCAGCACTAACTGCATTTGCACGACTGTCTAATGAATGGATGGATGGACTGGATGGATTTACATGATGATTTCTATATAACTCCATCGGATAAGGGAAATAAACAACCCAGTGTAACAAAGGTAAATGAATGAAAAAAAATAACATGATATCTGTTCCTGCACATATTTTCAAACATTTAGAATTTGATAATTTAAATTAACTATTTCACATTATTTAACTTTACTTTGCAATTGTAAACAAATAAGTTCTAAAGGTATGTTTACATCTGATGATTAAGTCAGGTTTGGTGTGGTGCTTTACTGCACAGCAAAAAAAGTAGGTCTTTTAGTGCCAAGGCAGTTGGATTAAATTGCCTTGCCCACTGCAGGTGATAAAGTATGTGGACAGAGCAATTCTAAAGGTGTTTGCATCTGGTGATTATGTACATGGACAGATCAATTCTAAAGGTGTGTTTTTGCTAGTTTTTAGTAACCATTAAAAAAAAATGTGAACTACTTAGAACCAATTAGCTAAGGAAAGGGTTATCTACTCAAAGATACTTAGTGTCAAATCACAGTGGTGTGCCAAAACTTATGTAGTCACAATAAAACCTAATTTGGTAATTTTGGGCACAAATGAATTTTTCTTAATTACTTGAAGTGGGAAGGCAAGGCACTTTTTATTACTTCGCTTGCATAAGTATTTAAAAAGAAATCTGATTTTAGTTTTAAAAAAAAAATTGTCCAAATTCTGACCCAATTTTCTTGTTTTGGAAAGAAGGGAAATAATAACAAAATGCTACCACATGATGGTAACATAAGGATTATAACAAAACAACAAAAACAAAAATGCAGTACAGTAGTCCCCCTCTTGAACGGCTCCCCTGACCAGTGGCCACCCGCTCTTTTCGGCCAGAATCCATCGGCACCGAAGAGTTTGTGTTCAAAAGTACCCCTCACAAAAGGCCACCCCGCTAACGCGACCAGTGGCCAGCATATTAGTGCAAAAATATCAAATTTAGCCCTCACAAGCGGCCACATTTCACTTTGTAATGTGTATCCTGGACCAGTATTTTATTCATAACGTGTGTTAAGTAATCCGATTTCTGTTTCCCGATGTCAGATTTTCGTTACTGACAGAAGTGTTGACTAAAGTACATGTACCACCAAGGTTAATATTACATTATTTACCCCTCACGAGAAACCACATTTATCCCATAAAGCCGAGTAAGACTCAAATTTTAATCCATATAAAAAGGTAAGTACACGTAATCCAATTAGCCTTACTGCTGTGTTATCATGAGATGTCCGGTTTAGTCACTCTGATAATTGTTAAGATTACAATTATTAAACAGTAGTAACAGCTGTGAAGTGGCAGTATTGATGTACAATACACAAGTCAGCGGGAAAATGGTTTGATAGCCTTTATGGCTTCCCTTAGTTACATGTTGAGCTTGTTCACTTTCATAATTAGTGGCTATTACTACTGAAAATAATTGCCATGTTTACAAATCCTAACGGCCACTAAGTGCTATTGTTCAGGTTAAATCTGCGTACATATCGAAGCCATTTTGGCTTCTCTCTCTTTGTGTAAAGAAATGTAAAAACAATAGGGTACCAGACTGCGACTAATGAATCACGTGACAAGATCGCTGCCTTTAAAAAGACATGGCATTTTGTTTAAATGCAGAAAAACTGTTTTATCAGTCTTGTAGTTGGCAACATTGATGACTACAACCCGATGTAATTGTCAAGATCATAACAGGGTCAGCATAGGCTAAAAATAGATTTTGTGCAGACACAGGCACACACAGAGAAATTAACCTTGAACAAAACAGGATACCAGACAAAGACCGAAAAATCACGTGACAACACATTTATCACTTCCTTTACGAAAAAGGCATTTTGTCCGCTCTACAAAAAATTCGTCTGCATAGGTGGTGCTCTACAGTTTCGTATTTTGCATAGGGTTAGAATTTTAAAGAAAAAAATTTCCCCGGCTTTTCTCACTGGTTATACTGGCTTTATAATAAAGACTTTGTGTATCTTAGGTGTCTTTAAAAGAACTTTTAATTCCCTTTATTTTGGCGTATGATTGATTGGGGTAATTTGGGTTCATGAGTATACAGCTTGGGCTCACTTCAGATGTGCTTGTATAAAAAACTGCTAGCTCCGCTTGCGTCATTTTCACTTCCTGGACTTCAGAGGTAAATTGTAGAAAAAAGAGCCTATAACTTTTTTTGTTTTTCAGATATTTTGTAATTCATTCACTGCACTTTCAGAAGCTGCTATTGCCTACTTTAGCAAAATTCGTTTTCCCTATTCTAATAACTGCTGAAGTTAGTGTACTTTTCGCTATTTTAGGTTCATTTGTCAAGCACATGGGAGCATCCATTTTGTTATACTGTGCGCTTAGATCATGTACAATTTCCACAAGTACAATATTGAAAGAAATGTCAGACACATTACATCAAAGTAGCATAGAGGTATGGCAACATTCTCTCCATTGTGCATGTTACTAACACAAACAACTTCACCTTACATACATCACTCTCTGAAAAGTACAGAATAACTGGTGAGCGCCCCCATAAAGAGCGTTAGGGTGTATACCCATGGAGTTATATTTAATGTTGTTTGTATTAATATTGGCTCATTTCGTTTATATTCACAGCATTTTAGAACTTAAATGTGTCTCTTCATTCCAAAATCTGCTTAATTAAGAGGCTGCAGGTAGGTTTAAGAAGAGTTATGTCCCTTGTCATTATACACAACACAGCATTGACTAGTGGCAACTAGAAAGGTGTGTGTAGTTGTTTTTAAAATTGTTGCATTAATTTCACTTTTCTCAAGGAAGATGATATCAGTTCTTCTTTGAACTGGTAATAATTTGGATATTTTCTCTTTTTTTATTGACAAATAAAAATTTATGGACAAAGAAGAAAAATAAAAACCCCAAAAATTCATTGTCATGGTGTTTAATTTTTTTTTTATTTTCAGATAAAAATTTCTATAGTATCATATGGTCTTGGTTTATTATGCTATGTCAGAAATATATCAAAATAAATTAACAGCTCAAGAATTAATGACATATAAAAGAGCTTTAGCTTGACATACACAAGTCACCAGCAAGTGTCACATTTGGACAGGCTCATATGACCGACATGGTTATGGAATAATTTATGTAACCTTTTGTGGGAAAAGAAAGATTGTTTTGGCTCACCGACTAAAGTTCTATATAGAAACTATGGCAAACCTACCACCATCTCAGTGTGAGGTATCACACAGATGCCATACAAAAACATGCATAAATCCTGATCATTTATCTTTTGAACCAAAGAGAGTAAATATGGCTAGAAAATCATGTAAAGCCAATGGTGAATGCCAAGGCCATAGGGGTTATGGGAGGTGTACACTGTGATAATCAGGTACATTTAATAATTGTTACATGGTGTTAATTTAAAGGATTTAATGTGTATGAATGTTCATTGGTTATAAAATTATTTATTGAATTGGCAAACACTGAATTTTGTATAAGTGTTCTGTTGCATTTTTGTTTGCATTTGATGTAGTGTGTATATTTGTATGGAAGACTCGATTTCCTCTCCCTATCTTTTACTGTTCTTTGATCTCGTTCTACCATGTGCTGAAATACTGGTTCAGACTGATTACAAACAATTCCATGAGACTAGGCCAGTAGGAGTGTAGACTTTCCTGTACCAAACACAGAGCTATGAAGGTCTGAATGACAAAATGCATCAAAAATTTCTGCTCCATACTGATGTCTTATGTGCATATGTAAAAATCCTATTGTGCAAGCTCTCACACTTATTTGTGTTTAGAAGGCATGAGATTTTATTTAGCTTGACATCTGAGACAAAATTTCTTAGTACACATTCAAGCTTTTCAATATCTTCAGAACAAAGATTTAAATGTTTACCATATGGCAGAAATTTTGATGAATAGGATGCTAAATGGGCAAGGCAGACTAAGGAATTTTTTTGTCAATTTCCATGCTTATTACTGAAACATGAATAATATTTTGGACTACTGCCTTTGCCTTTGCCAAAAATACTTCCTCAGAACTGAAAAGTCGTTGTATGCATACAAGCTCAAAATGTACTCTTCTCCTGATAGCAGTTGCCAATTTTTGCTGAAAAAGATGTTTGTCTTTATCAGGAAAGGGACCAATTAAATCTACATTTTTAACATGTTTTTGAAGTGTACGCATTGCATGCACGTAGCATGTATATTGTCGTATGGGTCTCTGAACCTTAGCCAAATGTTCCCTGAGTTTTTTCAAGCTGAGCGCTTGCATCACAAGTTAAAGAATCAATCTTTAGTATGTTTAACATTTCAAGCTTATTTAAATTTTCCTTTGCTAATTTAGTTTTCGTGGAGGACATCGAGTCTTCTGTGATATGATTTTTTTTGCAGTTTAATTGTATGCATGTTTTCTTTCCACATAGTTTGTTTGCAATGGACACACAGAGTGGAAGTTTTCTGCTTGTGCAATGTTCCATGACTATAGCCACAGACTGCGTGGCAGACTCCCCCCACTGTGTGGTCTGTGGTTGTATGCAGTGTCTGTCTGTACATGAATGCCTTTGTATGTTAGCTGATTAACTTCTTGAACAAATTTTTGATTTTCCACTAAAACTGATTCATTGACAGATATAATAGTGCTAGAGAGTTCATTCAGTTTCCTATATAAATAGCCAGAAGAGGGAGGTTGAATGTTGAGGCAGGATATAATAAATCTTAGGTCAGTCACTCCAACTTTGGTCTTGTAACAAGAAAGTGCCAACATCTCATTTAAATTTCCTGTGACTGGGCCTCTCTTTCTCTGCCCTTGGCACTTTTCAGGAAAGGCAGCCTGTTCTACTTCCTTTAGATTGCAGTTGGTACATTTAACTGTTAAAAAGGCACACAGTCCTTGAGTTTTGCTTGTATACATCTGTGGACAGTATCGCTTGCAATTTCCAACTCTGTCATGCATTATGCGCAGTGTTTCCAATATCATATTTAGTTTTGATATTTTGATAATTACATTTTCACTGATGTTGTCAACACCTGTTGCCTCATGTGACCCAGCCAAGAACTTTTCTTCATTTTTTCTCTCCTTTTCAGGGCGAAGCTTGGATGGCACTTGATTTGGGCCACAGGAAGATAGTGATTCTTCATATACACCAAGTCTTGGGCACTTTATTAGCGGATATGCAGAGCCACATTGCAAACTAGATCCTGGTTGGTCACTCTTGGATCCCTGTACACCATAGTTCCATGGTTGACTGTGTTGTGTGAACTCTTGTGGATGCTTAGCTATTTTCTTAGGTCTTCCTGCAGCCATGTTTTCTTAGGAAGTGGCTAATATAGGTGGATGTAGTATTGGTGACATCATGGTTACAATTGTTCCTGGTTGGGATGGATCTTAGACAGGATGTTACATCATAGTTAGGCTGGGTCTTGAAATTGTTAGGAAGCACACCCACCCACCCACCCTTAATGTATAAAAGTCTGCATGTTTGGAGGTTTTTATTTATTTGTCCATATAATGTAGTCAATTTATTTCATTTTCATTGTAATCAATTATGTATGTAATCACCAATCACATTCCTTGTCCATGGAATGGTCTTGCCAGGAGTTAATTCTTTTCATTTCAATTCTTTGGCTTACATGCATTAGTACAGATTCAAATTAGGTTAGTAGTACCAAAGAAAAAAGTAATGATTTACAAAAGATATATTCTGGTCTACTGTTATGAAGTTACAGCATCAAGGACTTATTTTTCTAAATTCAATGCTGGACAATTTTGCACTATTGCCTCAAATTTTATGGAATTTTCCCCCCTTTTCTCTCTTGATTTAAATGTAAACATGACCAAAGTATAGTACACACCTTGGGAAATGATCAGAATACATTATTTAATGTTTGAATTGAAAAATAAAACAAATACTTGATAGGCATTTACTATTGAATGTTTTTCTTTCATGTCAAAATTATAGCATATCCTAATGAGGTTAGAATACATTTTTGACGTCATGAAGCTACATTCAGGCTACTTCAGAGGGGTGTAGTAAATTAACAATGTGATTGTCATTTTGGAAGTAAATACCATGTACAATGTATCAAAATCTTTGAAACTGACTACAGAATATGACAAGTTTTTCAATAAGTTGACAACACATCTTCAGTGGTTCTTTAAGGTGGCACTCTACAGTTTCGTATTTTGCATAGGGTTAGAATTTTAAAGAAAAAGAATTTCCCCGGCTTTTCTCACTGGTTATATAATAAAGACTTTGCATATCTTAGGAGTCTTTAAATGAACTTTTAATTCCCTTTATTTTGGTGCATGATTGATTGGGGTAATTTGGGTTCTAGAGTATACAGCTTGGGCTCACTTCAGATGTGCTTGTATAAAAAAACTGCTAGCTCTGCTTGGTCATTTTCACTTCCTGGACTTCAGAGGTAAATTGTAGAAAAAAGAGCCGATAACTTTTTTTGTTTTTCAGATATTTTGTAATTCATTCATTGCACTTTCAGAAGCTGCTGTTGCCTACTTCAGCAAATTTCATTTTCCCTATTCTAATAACTGCTAAAGTTAGTGTACTTTTCACTATTTTAGGTTCATTTGTCAAGCACATGGGAGCATCCATTTTGTTATACTGTGTGCTTAGATCATGTACAATTTCCACAAGTACAATATTGAAAGAAATGTCAGACACCTTACATCAAAGTAGCATAGAGGTATGGCAACATTCTCTCCATTGTGCATGTTACAAATGCAAACAACTTCACCTTACATACATCACTCTCTGAAAAGTACAGAATAACTGGTAAGCGCTCCCATAATTAAATCGTATACAGTTAGCAACATCCGAATAAATCATTACCAAACATTAACATGTCATCACATAAATGGAGACGATTATTTTAGAAAAAAGTCGGTTATTCTACTCTACGACATCGGGTGCGGTGGGGAAGGGGGACTTGCCAAACAATTTTAGGTAGAAAAGACTTGAATAAAACAATTTTATGTTGAAAAGAATCAAATAAACAACATCATAACCGACAAGGAGGTTATTTAGCAGCAGTGGGAAAATAGAGCAAATGGAAAGAGAATTATGTATGTACCAAGACTTAAATGATGTTCTTGAATGGTTTTGCAATGTGCATGACAACAACACACGCTCGCATAACACGCTTACACCAAGAATAAGAACTATTAATGCATATTCAGTTGAAATAAGTCTATTATTATATGAAGAAGAACCTTTTAATAATTAATGTTACTTTTAAACGAAGATATTAAATGAAGATATTAAATGCTTTGAAGAATGTAGCTTTCTTACCACGTACATTACATATACTTCTCACAAACAATTAGTCCCCCTCTGGAAAGGTCACCCGTCTTATAAGTCCACTTTCCTGGTGCAGAAGGGGTGGCCGTATAAGAGGGGGACTACTATATATAACAACTGCCATATTTGTGTGGGTTTTGCACTGTGCCAAAAATTCTATGTGTATGTATGTACTTCATGAAACTGAATATCATCTAAAATGACAAGCTAAACAACGAGATTATTTAATTTGTCATGACATTTATCTACATGTATATATTAGGTATATACAAATGTTTATTGCTTGTAATTCATATTCATTTTTATTATAGGATAGGTGAGATTATGGCAATGTATTTTAACTTGTGATTTTGCACAACATAATGATATATAACTGAAATTAACACAGGATAATAAAATATCCTAGTTCAAACTTACGCTGTGTATACAACTATTATTGTGTAAAAAAAAAAGGAGGAGGACATGAAGGTTTGCTTACTATGCTGTTCCTGCCATCCTTTTGCTTTGGTGAGCCATTGGCCTGTGACTTTGTTCGCATCTTCATTCCTTCTGCACCAAGAAGAATTGAAATATTTTATTCTAAATTTTAACATTAATTACAATATACATCTTTTAAGCTTTAAGTCAGGTTTTTTTTTTTACATATAACAGAGAATTTAAATAAGCTTGAAATTGTGTTTGTAAAACATGTATGCCCCCACTGCTATTATACTGACAAAAAGGTCCAGAATTCAACAAGAATCCCTCAAAGGGACTAATGCTCTACCATCAGAAAGAATTTCCAGGAATTCAAAAAGCATGTTTCTTATTTTTAATGACTGAGTGTTTAAACCATCTCTGAGCAATAAGACTGACAATATAGCCACTGTACCAGCCATACTGATTGTAAAATTAGCACCATTTTCATTTAGGACAAACTGGACACCATTATAAGACTTGGTGAAAACTCCATGGTGATACGATCACTGATGAGGAGAGTTAATGACAAGATTTTTCAAATGTTTATTGTGGCAATTGTATTGGAGGTCAGATCAGCATCATTTCCAATCAGGACCAACTAAACATTACAATTAGCTGCCTGGTGAAAACCCCATGTCAAGATGACTTTCTGTTCTGGAGGAGAAGATGTAAGATTTTCAAGATGGCTACCATAGTGACTATATTGCATGTGAGATCATCACGTTTTCATTAATTACCAAGGAGACATCAAGGAAATCTTTTAGTGAAAACTCCATGTTGATATATCCATCCATTCGGGTGCAGCAGTGATAGATTTTCAATATCGTCAATGCGGCAGCCACATTCTATGTCCAAGCGGAACAATTTCATTTGGGACCATCTATACAACATCATAAATCTTCTGGTGAAAATCTAATGGTGATATACTTTCTGTTCAGGTGGAGAAGCTATAACAAAAGTTTTCAAGATGGCTGTCATGATGGCTGTATCTGGATGTCAGATCAGTACCATTTTCATTGAGGACCAACTAGGCATCATAAGAAGTCTTTCTGTGAAATCCCTATGCTAATACAACCATCTGTTTTGGAGGAATAGCTATAAGATTTTTAGCATGGCCACTGCAGTAATTTTGGATGTCCAAGTGGAACCATCTTCAGTTTGGACCAACTAGATATCATAAGAAGTCTTTTGTTGAATACCTCATGTTGATATGACATTTGTTCAGCAGTAGCAATAACAAGATTTTCAAAATGGCTGCCACTGTGGAATATCTAAGTAACAAGAGGCTCAACTGACTTACATAACTTTACCGTTGACCATTTCATTACTAGACTGAAGTAGTACTTTAGGAACACAAATTATGTCAAATTATGTCAAATGTCTCAAAAACTTAATATCATATTAATTTTTTACCTTTATTATAATAACCTGATAAAAATTATATCTAAAGTAAACTAGGCATTATAAGAAGTATTTTTGAGAAACCCCAAGTTTATATGACCATCCATTCTGAAGGAATCGCAATAAGGATTTCAACATGGAAATTATGGTGGCCTTACTGGACGTCCCTGTGGAACCCTTTTCAATTTGGGACATACTAGATATCACAGGATGACTTCTGTTGAAAACCTCACATCGATATGACTTGTTCAGTAGTAGCAATCATAAGATTTTCAATACAGCTGCCATAGTAGACATAATGGATGTCAAATCGGCACCATTATCTTTATGACCAACAAGACATCATAAGAAATCTTTCAGTGAAGATCCCATGTTTGATATGACTGTCCATTCAGGAGAAGTAGCAACAAAATTTTCCAGATGGCTGCTGTGACAGCAATAATGGATGTCTGAGCTGCACCATTTTCATTTAGAACTGACGAGGCCTTGGGATGAATGTGTGTGTGAAGTTTCATGGCAATCTTCCAAGTAGTTTAAGAGCAGCAATAGCAATCCTGTGCTAAAAGACAGATGGATGACAGACAACAGGCCATCCCACTAGCTCTTCTGGTTAATGACCAGTAGTGCAAAAAAGAACTGAAAAATTGCTTAATGGTCTCAAATTCTATTCAGGTCAGCTTCATATACAATGACCTCAAAATCTAATTTGCTCATCTAAGTACCACGAGGGTGAAATGGCTTAGATAATTTTACAGTTGACCATTTCATTGACCAGACTGATGTAGTACTGTAGGAATACAACTTATGTCAACTGTCTCAAAAACTTCACATGATGTTGATTTTTGTTACCTTTATTACCTGATAAAATTCTAAAATAATAATTCATATACACAGTTATCTGCTCATAATATCACCCAAGATCTTGATGCTATGAACCCACTTCACAAGTTTGGTAGAAATCTAATGAGAAATATAGTTCCTAAATCTAGAGAGGTAACAAGCGTGGTTAATCAGATACAAGATGTCTCATTTTTATGTGCTGATCTAAAATCTGTCTAAAATAATGATAATGTAAGGTTAATGATCAAGATGGAGCAAAATATGGTTGGAATTCTGTCTCCAGAAGGATAACAAGCTTAGTCATTCATATACAAAATCTTGCTCATAATCAAATCAACTAAAAAGCACAGGAGTGGTTCCATTCACAAATTCCGTCATACACAGCATCCAGCTGCAAGTCAAAAATGGGAATTAACTCCTACAAATATCACAAGATTCATCAAGCCCCAAGTCAAATAGGTCAATAACTCAAGCAAAAATCACAGAAGCATAGTGGCTACTTACAAGTGCATCATGATAATAACATACCCCTTGGATCACAGCAATCCAAATATGCCTGTTAGACTAGCTAATTTTCAGATGATTCTGTCATACATATTTAGCTTCAAGCCAAAAAAGCAACAACTCTTATAAAAATTGTGGGAACATAGTAATTCAAATTTCATGATAACCAAAATATAAACCAAGTTTCACGACAATCCATACAGAACTGCATTAAAGGGTTTTGTAGTTGTGATATTGTGTCACACTGCATTTAGGTACAATACAAAAAAGGGGAATAACAATTGTAGAAGCAAAGTCATTGGTCAATATGTGCATCTTCTGATGATGACCGTAGTATTTACCAAATTTCATTGCAATCCATCAAAAACTAGCTGCACTAACAAGATTGCATTATCCTCTCCATTAAGTTCAAAGGGCAACAACAAAAAATGCAAAGTGATTTGTCCATAAGCTGAAGACCAAGATATTTACCAAATGCATGAAAATCATTCCAAACCTGCAGGAAAATTTGCACTAAAGAGACTGAAGAATGGATGGATGGACAGATGGACAGATGAGGATTAATAGATACTCCAGCCTCTGTGGTATTAAACAAGTCAAAAATCTGTAAATCATGCTAACAAGGTTTATTTTTTCAAAATGAAACATTGCTAACATGTGCAAATAAACAAGCAAACAAAATTTGATTAGACTCCTCAAGCACTTCTTTGAACAACTGTGATAACAAGGTTTTCTTTTAAAAAAGACAAACAAGGTCCAAAAAGTTTCAAAACATATAAACAAATTTTTTAATGATTGTATGGTCTAAAACTCAGACCAGATCATCTACTTATGACAAGAATCTAGACTGGTGTAAGTAAGTGAAACACAACTGTTATGTAGTAAACTCAAGAATTTATTTATCTTTTACAGAGGGTAATGCATTGATCTTCTTTACAATGCATTTATCTTCTTTACAGCTGCACAATTTGGGAAAAATACAACTAACAGTAATATTTAAATAAGCCAAAATGGGTTGCGAGAATTATCCTACATTTACTATTTGATATGCCATTCAGAATTCTATTATTGAAATTGAAATGGCTGATATCTGAATACAAATTGGCTTACCAAGAGTCCACATTAATGTTCACAGAATGAACTTTGTCCACAATATTTCCATGGTTTGTTTCATTTCAAGACAGAAAAACAACACCAAGGACATAAACTGAGATCGATTACAAATGATCATTGCAAAATATCATTTCTGAAAACAAAATATTTTTAAAAAATCATTTTCTCACTCTAGTGCTATTCTATGGAATGAACTCCCCAAAACCATTAGATCTGAAACAAATCTGTGTTCAAAACAAAATCATATGACTATTATCTTGAAAGGCAGTTTCATTGTAAATACTGAAATGCATGCACTCCAATTTATTCTGTCAATGCATTTAATATACACTTTGTGTTTTGGTACTTAATATATTTTAGCATGCTTTTTTGGGGTTGTTCATCGTGAGGGCCTCAGAGGAGAATAGTATATTATATCGCAGTTATCCTTATTAAATAAAGTATATCATTATTATTATTATTATTATTATTATTATTATATAGTGTGCAAGTTTCATATGGGCCTAAGTAAAATAGTTATTGTGTTCCTGCACATCAAATGGAGTGGAGACAAATATATTGATATAAGGATGGTCAGCAGTAAAAAAAAAATATGCTACCTTCTGCTATCTCTGTGGGAACAATAAAACTTTACCTTTTATTCAATGTACAAATTATAAATTTCAGAATATTCAATATAATGAAACTAAAGAATTCTGAAGTTCTAGCAATGATACATTAGATGTCCTCTAGTTAAACCCTCTAAATTTTTTACAACCATATAAATTTTACAATATCAACATCCAAAATTCTTTTTTTACATCATGGAATTTTTCACTCATACCAAATGCACAGTTCCCAAGCACCCATCTTAAAGCCCAAGCTCGCTGTCCCCAAGCGCTCATCTGAAAGCCCAAATTCACTTTCTACAACTGTCCATCGTAAAGTAACAAATCTGTCCCCAACCACTCACAGTTGCTAAACCACTCATCTCAATGCCCAAATTCACTGTCATCAGCCACTCATCTCAATGCTCAAGCTCACTGTCACCAACCAATGATCATGAAATCCAAGCTCACTTTCACCAACGAATGATCATGAAATCCAAGTTCACTTTCACCAACCACTCAGTCCCCAAACACTCATCTTAAAACCCAAACTCACTGTTGTTAACCACTTATGATTTAGACCAAACTTGCCACTGCCAAAGACACATCTTAAGGCCTCAACTTACTGTCACCAAATACTCATCTTAAAGCCTATATTCACTGTCCCCACCTTGCAACCCAAACTCACTGTTACAAACACTAATTTTAATGACCAAACTCCTGCTTTGTGAGCAATGTGACTATACATTATGATTACCTGAGTGGGATTTTTAATTTGAGGTGATTAAACCAGGCTGAAGTTGTTCCCTTGTAAATTTAATCAACATTACCTCATTTACTTTTTTCTTTATTTCTTTTACAAATCCTTCAAACAACAAACCATGGTCATCATGACCAATGGCCGAGTCTGGTTATAGGTATTGCTACTTACTAGGTAAACAAAAAACCCATGCAAATAACAATTTTTTATTTGAATATATGCCAACACTTATTCTTATTCTAATTGTATTATTCAATTATTCATGTCGGCTCTAAATTTGTATACATACCTATGTAAGAAAAATATATGAACAACACAAGAAAGATGTACACCAAAATTTTACATAAGAAATAAAAAAGGACATACCAAAAGCATCATTCATAACAGTTTCATCTCCCTCCTCATCATCTGCAGCATCCAAAAGGGGAGAGTATGCATACCTATAAGAAAAATAACCATCTATAAATTTAACATAAAAATTTTTCTCCATTCAGTTCTTTAATTTCATTCATCCATAAAAATGGGGGAAAGATGAACTTACAGATCTTGATCTCACCTACAGCATGTATGAAACTGGCTAGTGACCTGGAATTTATACTGTTAAACTGCTGATCTAGGTTCCAACAGGTCAAAATGAGTACTCTGGGATGAATGACAGAGTGGAGACTACAGCATCTTACCTACATCCCACATCCTGAATAATATCAGTCTGGGAACAGTTATGCTCCAGAGTTATACAAGTGCCAACTCCCTTAACTCTTAAGAACCAGTATGAGTAAACTAATTTTCATATGATCCTCAGTTAATATCTCAATAATTGAGTGGAAAACACAAAAAAATTGATGAAAATACAAGCAAGACCTCCCTCTTTTGATCAGCTCAGTATGTTCTGGGTACCACTTCAATGCCTTGATGGAGTCCTGAAAATGTTCTTCAAAAGAAAAGTCAAAACAAGGCAGCAATTTCAAAACAAAAGACTGATTTCCCATGAGTTGGAGTCCATTCTTAGCAATGACAGAAATAAGGCCATCATTACAAAACAAAAGACTGATTTGCTGTGAGTTGGAGTCCATTCTCAGCAATGAAAATTGGGATCATCATGACAGAAATAAGGCCATCATTACAAAACAAAAGATAAGCCAAGAATTTGATTCTGCCTGGGAAGACTTTGGTAACTAGGAAACAGGCCTTGTATAAAAGAATGAGTCTGTCAAGCTTCAGACAATGGTTATATGGGTACTTTGTTCAACCACATCAAAACCTATGGTAGGTTCCATTTTAGACAGTCAAAGGGTGCCTTGTTCAGCCACATCAAAATCTATGGTTAAGTTTCATTTCTGACAAAGAGCCAAGCCTTAACTGAAACAAATCAATATTGGCTAGAAGGTCAAAAAAGTATTTGTTTTGGCTTATATCTTTCATTACACGATGATGAAACATGCCAAAATGATGGAATGATGGCCTTTGTTTGTGATTTGGGCAGACTTCTTCTCACTGAATAGCATTCACATGATTCTACTGATGCTAGGAATAGCATTCACATGATTCTACTGATGTTAGGAATAGCATTCACATGATTCTACTGATGCTAGGAATAGCATTCATGATTCTACTGATGCTAGGAAAACAATATTGTTTTCAAGGCTTAAATCCACCACTTCGAAAAATAATTTTTTTTTTAATGTATTCTATCTCCATATCAAAGAAACCAGTGGAAACCATGCTAATGGGGACTGGAAATGTTATACTGGTGCAATGATATGTGGCGAAGTTACCGACTTAAGGATGTTAATATGTGTACACAACAAGCTGTTAACTGATTACCTTTTGTTGTAATCTGGAGAGTTTAAGGCCAAATGCAGAATGTTTTATGAAGTATTATAAGCAATAAATGGATCCAAGTTTGTCTATGATGGCTTTTGAGTCTCTAAATAAAAACTGGTCAACCTTTGGCAGTGGTGAGATAAAAATGAGAGACTGACAAAAAAATTATTTCAGCAGAAACACTCGGATTAGTATTTCAATTATTTAATTGTTGTTGTGCTGTTCAAGATACTTTTATAGGAATATTTAAAGGTAACTTGTATATTTTTGGTTCAATTATGTCAAAATGCTGAAATATGCATGTTCTCCTAATGCTAAAAAGAGCTAAGAAAAAGGAGCCTCAGGAATATATATTTAGGCCAAATCAAGAACGTACTCCTGAGGGTGATTTTAGCTTAATGGACTACTGGAAAGCAGTTAGAAGCCTTGAAAACACAGAGGAATACTGAAGTTTGAACTTCTTTGCCGGCTAAGTGTGGTTGTTTTGTCATTATCACTTCCAAAGGTGATACAGATTACATTCTCCTTTCTTCACAAACTACAGTGATTCAAGTGAAATCTAAACCAGAAAAATCTGACAGCATATGAAGTGTAAAACTTAAATTATCGCGTTCAATGTCATTCGTGGTCACCAGTCAGTGATTTTATGAAGGAAGCTAAAAATGCTTCACCTTTCATGGATTTTATAACAAAAAAATCTTAGCAGTTAACTATGAGATATATAACTCTTCCTTTTTCAATTAATCCAAAATACAATGACTAGTATTCATTCATTATCATTTTAACATTTTCCATCAGAATCTGATTCATAATCAAAAGATGCTGTTTAATTATAGAATGGAAAGAATACAAATTACATTGTATGTCAAAAAATCCATTTGTTTTCTTTTCAGTCCCCTTAAAACATTGCATTACTGGCAGCCTCACTAATTTGATCTGGTGTGTGGAATATTGTCCTCAATCAGGTGTTGACTGGAATAACCTGGCCAAAGCTCTAGGTATATTTAATTAGCATGTTGACAACACTGCGTAGCTGTGATTCTTGTGACAAAGGATATTATAATTAAAACAAGAATGAACTGAGTATTCACTGATGTTAATTGACAATGGAATATAGTAGTGACCTCATACATGAGGAAGATCATAATTAACTAACTGAACAATACAGATTACAACTGCACTGTAACCTCTCTTTCCTACAGCTACAAATAAATACTGTTCAGTGCATATAAAATTGTACAAACTGATACAACATGGTTTCTTCAGTCACTCTCACATATTCACTAAAAACAACATAAGTCCTTTGAATTTTTTAAATTTTAAAAAAAAAATGTGATATTGAGGTTACCATTGCTGAAAGAATAGGTTCCACACAACTTTGACAAAATGGGCTAATGTCCTTGCTAACAATTTACCTATATATAGTAAATACTACATGTACAGACCCTCTCAATCACTTTGCCAACACAACACACTATAACAGCTACAAAGAAATACATTGTAAATAAACATAATCTTACACACCAATGCAATGATTCCTCCATCTCTTGGTCACTATCTCTCTAATAAAAAAAACAGTCTTTAAAAGCTGTTATGTTTTATTCTAATTAAATTCACGAGAGCAAAATGAGATAAAAAATGTACATTTTATTTTGTATGTTAGCACTGTTAGATCGTTGGATATTGTATGTTGTGTAGACTTTGTTCAGGTCTGATCCCTTGTTTTGTTTATGGTCAGTACTCTAAAATAATAATTATTTTTTACATACAATTTTCCATACCCTAAAAGAAATAATTATTTTGTTTTTATTTGTAATCAAGGGTATTGACATGACTTGTTTACTAAATTCTGAAGGAACATTTTTATCAACTACTTAAGTTAGAGAAGATTTAATAATTTTTTTCAATTTGCTTCTATATTCCTCCTGTTTTCAAGACCACTGACTTTATCAAAGTCACTAGTTTCACATCAAATCAGTGATTCTACCCAAGTCACTGGCTTCCCATTAAAACCACTGATTCTATCAAAGTCACTGGCTGCACATCAAGGCCACTGATTCTATCTAAGTCACTGGCTGCACATCAAGACCACTGATTCTATCTAAGTCACTGGCTGCACATCAAGGCCACTGATTCTATCTAAGTCACTGGCTGCACATCAAGGCCACTGATTCTATCAAAGTCACTGGCTGCACATCAAGGCCACTGATTCTATCAAAGTCACTGGCTGCACATCAAGGCCACTGATTCTATCAAAGTCACTGGCTGCACATCATGGCCACTGATTCTATCTAAGTCACTGGCTGCACATCAAGGCCACTGATTCTATCTAAGTCACTGACTTCACATCAAGACCACAGATTCTATCTAAGTCACTGACTTCACATCAAGACCACTGATTCTATCAAAGTCACTGGCTGCACATCAAGACCACTGATTCTATCAAAGTCACTGGTTGCACATCAAGGCCACTGATTCTATCAAAGTCACTGGCTGCACATCAAGGCCACTGATTCTATCTAAGTCACTGACTTCACATCAAGACCACTGATTCTATCTAAGTCACTGACTTCACATCAAGACCACTGATTTTTATCCAAGTCACTGGCTTCAGATCAAGACCACAGATTCTATCCAAGTCACTGGTTTCACAACAAGACCGCTGATTCTATCGAAGTCACTGGCTTCACATTAAAACCACTGATTTTATCAAAGTCACTGACTTCATATCAAGACCACTGAATTTATCGAAGTCACTGACTTCACATCAAGACACTTATTCTATCCAAGTCACTGGCTTCACATCACATGACACATCTTTGCTAAACAAACATAAAAACCCATGATTCTGTTGTTTGATGATGCCTGTATAGCCAAGTACACACAAAAACATGGTTATTAAAATAGTCTAGTGAATATATGTGTCAGGATCAGCCAGGTAGTGTGGTCAGGAAGAAGTGAGATACATTTTTATCTTGAGATTAAAAGTCAACTATTTGTACTAACCAATATCAATTTGTCATTGGCCATCCAAGTTAAAAACCATGTTGCCAAGTCTGCATCTCATCTCTGTATTATCAGTTTTATTATCATGTAAATCCCCCACAATATGCACGTTGGCTTTATCTCTGACTTTGTCAGATATGACCTTTCAAGCTGGTTTAAATGGATGTACAGTTCTCTTGGTTTGTCCTTTTTCAGATCTGATAAGTTATGATGATTAAAAAGATCTTTCTCCCCTAAAATTTTTAAGTCACACAAAATCTATAAGTCACAACACATTTTCAAATTTAAGAAACCCAATGACAAACACAACTTTTTATTGCTTTATTTATATTTTTGTTAATATACCCAAAAAGTGTAATCGACATACAGGGAAGAATCAGACGTAATTAGATGGAACAACAACGCATAATGATTATGCCAAAAAACACATAATGCTTGGCATGTATGTATAAGGATAGTTCAATCCTATGATTCTTACATGATATATTTACAAGTGTTCAATTATTAAAATTTTACCTTAAAAGCTGGCTCCTTTCTTTGGTGCAAAGTCTTCAGATCAGCTTATTACTGGCCCAGTTCTTTGTCAGTGCACATCAAGTAATGTTTAACTTTACATGCCTTTGGGACACTTTCTCACCAATCAACCTACTAAAGTATTTGCTAAACTGTAAATAATCTGGTCCACCTATCAGGAATTTAGGAGCGAAATTATGTTTCCAAGTTTGATTTTTGATTTTTTTGAGTTTTTGAGTTTTGATTTTTATGGTCCTTTTTTTATTTTTAAGAGTAAAATTTAAATTTGGTATCAAAATTTGTTACAGTTTTTGGAGATTAAGGACTTTGTTTTATTGGGCAATTTCAGATATAAAAGAAGGAAAAAGTTTAGGACCAGGATTTAGTTCAATATTGCCTGCCACTATCAGGGGCAACAGTAGATTTGTATTGTATGATTATTTCAAGTTTCTTAAATCTTATGTTTCATTGCAGCTGCTAGATTTGTTAACACTGTCAAAGTATTAAATTTGTCTGAAATACAATAACACTTGATAAAGTTAAGCTGCGAAAACAACTTTCAGAGGATGGGTAATCAGGGTCTGTAACACCTCTAAATTTGATAGTGGGCTAGAACTAAAATTCTTTTGAGGTCTTAACAATATAGGGCTACAAACCAAATCTGCTTAATACCCACTAATTCCAAGTCCAGTTATCATGCAAAAGCCAAATTTGCTTAACATCCAATAACTCCAAGTCGAGTTCTAAAACAAAAACCAACTCTGCTTAAAATCCAATAATCCCATGTTAAGTCATCGGGCCAAAATCCAAATCTGCTCAATATCCAATAATTCCATGTCATCATACAAAAACCAAACTTGCTTAAAATCCAATAATCCCAAGCCAAGTTATCAGGCAAAAACCAAATCTGCTTAATATCCAATAATTCCAAGTCAAGTTATATGCAAAAACCAAATTTACTTAAAAGGCAATAATTCCAAGTCATCATGAAGATGGTAATATCTGGCAGTGAGTATCAAGTTATACCTCTGGTAGCTTGGTTGTGTGACCAGACTAGATTACCTCTAATTGTGATACTCATGTCTCATCTTTCCTAGATGAGTCAATATCATACCTCTGGTTGTTTGCAGTAGGCCTCCACAGGATCATGATGATGATAAGGATGATGGAAAAGAGAAGGTGCCATACAGCGTCATCCAACCAGAGCTCTTTCCAGTCCTGGCAAATATATAGGTCATCTATTTCAAAATCTTTATAATAGTAAACTAATACTGCCAATTTAATTAGTGAGTACCCATTGTGTGGACTTCATGAGTGTTACAAACCAGATTTACAGACCCACTGAACCATGATAACACCTCATCTAACCCTTTCCCAATTAGAGGCACATCTGTATAATTAAATACTGACAAAATATAATTTCTGCAAAACCATGAAATCTTGTGCTCACAACAATAACTTCCAGCATATTCTGCAATTACACACACTCCCTTGATGTGAATTCAATGACACTCTTAAAATTCAAGCATTTTCAACCACTTTCAGGACTGTACAGATCATGTTAACCTACAGGCAATGGGTATATGGAGTTTATATTGTCATAATATCCCATACACACCAGTCAACTAGCATGCAAGGAATTTGTTACTTCATAAATCTAATCCTTTGGGACAAAATTTCCTTTATTATGCACATTGCAAATCTTGCTGCCATTGTTAGCTATTATTAATAATACACTAGCTGCAGTTACCTCCCATGGGCATAAAACGATCCAGCTGAAAATTACAAACTGGACTGATTTTTTTGCAGTGTTCTGAGCATTATTGTGTCACAGTCTCTAATTAATCCATCCATGTGTGATTTCATGTGTTGTTGAACCCCAATTATAGTCACATGACAAGATATTCATCATGTGACAGTCACATGGCAAATCCAAAGGTGCTCCAGTCAATTGACCAAAATTTATTTTTTGGGGGGAGCAAAATTTTTTTAATTATGTAATACGTACCTGTCACCATTATCCAGATTTACCTTTCCACAAAGGAAATACCTTGTCCATGCAAGATTCACAACTCTCTTGTTGTCGAAATTCTTAGAATACATGCATCTACCCAGTCTGATCTAAAGCATAAAGCATGTTCTCTATCTTTTAAAAGGACCTTTGCATAATGAAGACTTCAGAGCGCAGTGGGTGGGAGCATCCAATAGTGACAAGTAAATACTACATAATTAAAATAAGTTTCAGTACCCCTAAAAATTACATTTTATTGTCAGTAATACCCCACCTGTTGCTATTATTATTATGCTGGATTTGTCAGTGAGAAGGGTGGTTTATGGCACTGAAAGAAGTAAAATTATTCACACTGTTGTGCAGCCACTCAACTTCTGTTATGCAGCAGTGGTCTGAGTCGCTGACTGACTTGTGCAGTGACTATCAGACTCAGAGAAAATGTACATTGGGTCTGGTTTGCTAATGACCAAAGGTAACAAGATGAGAAAGTTGTGTGCAATCACCAAAATGCAGCCTTCATAATATCAAATAAAAATGAGTGACTGAAAAAATATGCCTAGGAAGTAGCAATAGCCCAGACTTCATGGGCTTTTATCCTCATAAATGATAAATCTCTTACTGCAAGAGACACATAAGCTCTCTTGATGGGGAGTGAAATCCACGAGATAGTGGATACTGAAATATCAACTGAGCCCTTTAAGGGGAGAAAAAGCCTTTCCCTACCAGTCCTTCTACCTTTAGCAGAGCTAACTGGGCATAATGGACTATCTTGACCATCCCCAACACTAAAGTGACTGAGGCTAGGGATGTCTATCACGAACATAAACACTATTGGAAGTTTTTGGTTTTTGTTGCAAGGAAACCTGGCTATGACAGAACTGCAAAAACTTTTGGAATGTATACATCCCTCCTCAAACTGATAAAGCATGTAGTATGCTTCTTCTCTGAGCTGACACAATGGCTAGAAGAAAGATGGTTTTAAGCGTAAGATTTTCCAAGAAGAATTACTCAAAGAATTATAAAGTGTTTTTGTTAGCAATTTTTACTTAAAAATATGCAAAAGCCATCAGCTAAACAAAGAATTTCATTTCTGGATTGTAAGAGATGAAGAAAGACCCTTTGTTGGGCAGTTTTCAGTGCAAAGATTGAGTCTCATGCAAATGACATGTGTGAGGAAGAAACATTTTGTTAAACCTGTGGAGTGTGATCAAACAGAGTAACAGCTGGTACAGGCATATAATCTATGTGGGTAATTAAATATATTGTCACAGTGTTATCTAATTAAATATATTGTCACAGATATCTATATCACATATATTATTTTTATAATATAGTTTTATTTGAGTCATCCAGGTTAAAAGCAATATTCTTATGACTGGCATTCTAACATTATAAAATGCACATTAAAGGGGAGGTCAAGTCATGTGTGTAGAGTATATGTACAATTTCCATTCATAAATCAAGGTCAAATTGCCAACTAATTCGGCTTAAATTGGCCACAAATGAGTTGGATGGCAGTCAAGAAAACATGTGATCTAGGGAGTACATGCATACTCTAGATATATCATGACTGAAATAGCTGCTGAGTACCTAAATAAAAAAAAAAGTCAAGATATTTTGCAAGATAAAATAATTTAAATACCAGAATTATATTCTAGCGATTTCACAATGTTTTTCTGCTCTGCATTAATTAATTAAATAAAGTAATTTAAGTGCAGTGGTCTCATTCTATAGTTATGATTCAGTCTTGTGAGTGTTATGAGAGGAATTTAGATTTATTTATTATTTGCTGAAATTACAGAGCTGAAAGCATTTATTTTAAACAGAAAGTACCTTAATGGATTATTGTGGAATTATTCGAGGACTTCAATATTTATTGATTTTGGTGGAATACTGTGAAACACTGAAGGGCATTTGTCACATTCAACTTTCATTGGATTTACCTTTGAAGTAAAACTTTTGGATATTAGAACAGCGATTCTTCTGTTCTAGCACATAAGTGCATTAGAACTTTCATTGGAATATTTTGGGAACGTTTCTGGATTACTGTGAAATTAATAGTACATTTAGAAAATACTCTGGGAAGTCATACCATACTGTAAGTCATATTTAATTTTTTCACTTTGTTTGACTTCATATTTTATTTTGGATTATGGAATGCTTGTTGGTTATACCTTTTCTTTTACATAGCTTAAGCCCCTAGGATGTAATTATATACAATCATCATCATCATCATCATCATCATCATCATCATCATCATCAATGTAACTCTTGTACTATCTTTGCTTTTCTTCTGGCTAGATGTAGCAAATAAGACTGAAAAATGATGCATTTCCACTCACCTTTACACAATCTTTGAATTTAATCTGTACCAAAGACCAGATCATGAATATAACTGAGGCTGAAAAATTAAAATTAGCTTCAGTAGCAATACAATTAAAGACAAAAAGAGAATTTGTTTTTACACACAAGACCTGCCTGTCAAACATGTCTACAATATGTATTACATAAAGCAATAAAGATCTGCATTATAATACTCTACTTATCTACAATATGTATTACACAGAACAATAAAGATTTGCATTATAATAACAACTTTTGTATACAATATGTAATACACAGAACAATATAGATTTGCATTATAATAACAAATCTTGTCTACAATATGTATTACACTGAACAATAAAGATTTGCATTATATTAACAAATCTTGTCTACAATATGTATTACACAGAACAATAAAGATTTGCATTATATTAACAAATCTTATCTACAATATGTATTACAAAGAACAATAAAGATTTGCATTATAATAACAACTTTTGTATACAATATGTATTACACAGAACAATAAAGATTTGCATTATAATAACAAATTTTGTCTACAATATGTATTACACAGAACAATAAAGATTTGCATTATAATAACAAATCTTGTCTACAATATGTATTACACAGAACAATAAAGATTTGCATTATAATAACAAATCTTGTCTACAATATGTATTACACAGAACAATAAAGATTTGCATTATATTAACAAATCTTGTCTACAATATGTATTACACAGAACAACAAAGATTTGCATTATAATAACAAATCTTGTCTACAATATGTATTACACAGAACAATAAAGATTTGCATTATAATAACAAATCTTGTCTACAATATGTATTACACAGAACAATAAAGATTTGCATTATAATAACAACTTTTGTATACAATATGTATTACACAGAACAATAAAGATTTGCATCATAATAACCATGAGAAGATTTACAATACTAATTTCATACAGACATTTTAAAAATCCATTTATAAATCTATTTTTACTCAACTGTTAATTTTTCAAATATATATAGTGTAATGAATTACAATGTTATGAGATCATGGCATGAAAATTAAGCAAAATGGGTTTCTAGACAAACAGCTTTCTGCTACATCTTACAATCATTTGTGTTCTACTTTCTGATAAGACTTGACATAAATAAAACAAAAAATGCCCACATGAAGCAAGAGGAAAAGTCAACTACAGCTGTTCACAATGTGTGCAACAGCTATTCAAAATGGATGCATCACAAAGGTCGACTTACATGCTATGACTTGCTAACAGCTATTCACAAAGGGTGAAAAGGGCCCCATGCATATTACAATTTGCTCAACAGCTATTCAAAAATGGTTCACCACAAAGGGCCACCTACATACTATGATTTGCAAACAGCTGTTCACAATGGGTGCATCACAAAGGGCCCCATGCATGTTACAATTTGCTCAACAGTTATTCACAATAGGTACATCAGCTACAATTTGCTAACAGCTATTTCCAAAGGGTACATCATAAAAGGCCCCATACATGCTACAATTTGCTCAACAGTTATTCACAAAGGGTGCATCATAAAGGGCCCCATGCATTCTACAATTTGTTCCACAGGATTCACAATGGGTGCATCACAAAGGGTACCATGCATGCTACAGTTTGCTCAAAATATATTCCCAATGGGTGCATCACAAAGAGCCCCATGCATGCTACAATTTGCATAACAGCTATTCATAATGATGCCCATACATGCTACAATTAGCTCAACAGCTGCATACAGTTTGCTCAACAGTTATTCACAATGGGTGCATCATAAAGGGCCCCCTGCATGCTACAAATTACTCAACAGGGCTTCAAACGGAGGTATTTTTTCAAAAATAAAAGCTTGTAGGTGGATGTTATCCAACAATACTGGAAAATAATGCAGCAAACAAAAGGCCATAATTCTGTCACAGGAATGGCTTTCCCATGTTAACTTTGTTCATCAGATCATTGATTCTTTCACCTTTTGGACTCGTTTTCATCATATTTCATTCCCCTATTTCTCAAATTTGATCCCTTAAAAAAGTTTCAATCGTAATTTTTCCTTCAATGTCATTTATCTTTTAAATATCATACAGTACTTCAGCCTTTAACTGATTGTCCTATTCTATGTATCCTAGAATAAGCATGTTATTGTCTGCATCCCAATAATAAACTTAAACATGTTTAAGTGGATGGTATTGTGACCTTGTCTTAGTTTGCACATGCAAAACTTTCTTCAGTGCATTCAATCTTGAGCCATTTTATCAGTTATGTATATATTCATTTTTCTTCATGTTTTGCAAGATAATATTTAAATTGTACAGTTGGTGATGTTTACACCTAAACTTCTCTTTATTTTCACCATCATCAATAATAATCTTCAGAAGTCATGTTGTCTGAAGTCGTTTCAGGCATAACTAGCTGAATTTATAATAAATGGCGTAAATTTCTGAATTCTATGCTGAAGAATGATAGGAACTAAGAAAGTGAAGACAGTATTTCTTAACATATCACGGTTTAATTAAACTATTCTAGATTATAAAATAGGCATTCCATCTTGAACCGATGGTGTTAATTTTTCCTCACACAACATTTAATGAATTATTGTAACCAAGATATTAATTTTGTGGCTCTGTTGTTAGTGTTATCGTCATAATCTCAAAATGAACTATGTAAGATCCATCCTAAAAAAATGTTCATTAGACAAAACCTAATAAAGGCACATCTAGGTCTTTAAACAATGTGCAGATCAAATTGCATCAGAATAGCAGTTTCTTTTGTTTTGGGTTTAATGCCATTTCTTAGCACATGATAGGCTATACATGGCAGCCAGTATAACTGGTGGAGGAATAATCTGGGAAACCCCCCAGTAGGAACCACCGACCCATGGAAAGTTAATCACAAGCTTTCTCACATACCCACAATGGCTGAGCCTGAGAAATAAACACACAAAGATAGAGGTGATATGGAAGTAATCAGCAAAGGCAAGCACTTTGGACCACTTGGCTGCCCTGGGTCCCTTCATCAGAATATAGCTCTCCCTCATTACAATATGACCCCATGACCAAAATTACACTAATGTATAACAATATGGGTTGAAAAAAAAAACATGAAGCTAGTTTTATATCTTTTATTTCCTATTCAAAATACCATATTTAACTACTTTTGAACATTCCTGCTATAACACAGTTTGGTATATAACTATGTTTTCAATATATCATGAATTGGTACATATCACAGTTCTCACTAAAAGTTCTTAACATGGTTGGTAGTTATGGACTTCCTCATCTTTATTCCAGGCACTAATAACAGCTGATCATTTATGTAAACAAAGCTTAATAGAAAATGTAACTTACCAATGACAGCAAAGATTAGAGTATTTGTGAAATGCCTATACAGGCTAAGCTTGACAATGTTTCTCCGCAATCTAAGTGTTCTGGTTGTCTGAACAAGGCTAGAGAAAATCTGCATGCAGTCAAGGAAAAGTAAACCTGATCTATGTCAATAAAATTAATAGTATTTTATTTATAAACCAAGAAGCAAAATAAGTCTAGATGGCAATGATCCTGTACTGTCCAAAAGAACTTTTCAGGAAATCAAGAATAGATCATTCCTTCTTTTTATCTGCCAAGAGTTAAAACCACTTCTAACATTCTTGAGCAACAAGAATTTTAAATTGGCCACTTTAGCTGCCATAATGGATGGAAGATTGGCATCATTTTTGTTCAGGATCAACTAAATATGATGATTAGTCTTCTGGTAAAATCCCCATATCAATACGGCTTTCTGTGTAGGAGGATTATTAATAACAACGTTGGTCATAATGGATTGTCAGATGGACACCACTTACATTTAGGACCAACATCATGGGAAATTTTGTGGTGAAAACCCAATGCTGACATGACTTTCCATCTAGGAGGAGTAGTGACAAGATTTTCATGATTGACACTGAGGTGGCCATACTGGATATCAAATCTGCAAATTTTTTTACATAAGACCAACTAGACACAATAAGGAGTCTTCTGGTAATATGACTGATATGACTTTCTGTTCAGTAGAAATAACAAGATTTTAACGAGATAGCTGGTGTGGCAGCTATATTGGATGTCAGATTGGCACCATTTTCATTTAGGACCAACTAGACATCTTACGAAATCTTTATGTGAAATACTATGCTGATATGACCATTCATTGTGGACAAGTAGTGATAGCAATATTTTCAAGATGGCCTCTGTTGTAACTATACTGGATACCCAGTGGAAGAATTTTCATCTAGGCCCAATGCTGACATTATAAGAAATCTTCTAGTAAAAACTCCATGTTGATGATACTCTGTTTATGACTGATAAAAACAAGATTTTCAAGAGAGCTACTGTGGTGGCCATATTGGATGTCTGAGCAGCACCATTCTCATTCCTGAGCATCTAGAGCTTGGTATGATGTCTGTATAAAGTTTCAAGGCAATCCTCCAAGTAGTTTAGGAGTAGTAGTGATAAGAAACCTGTACTAACAGATACATGGATGTACAACAGAAATGAAACTTCACATAAGTGTCAAGTTGATGCATGTACACATTCAAAATTGACTGATATTTATGATTTCTGCATGAAATAAACTGCATTTTACTTGGGAAAGATAGTTCATTTAAAACTACTCAAAACATCAATATGTGACCATTCTGGCTTGAAGAAACATTTAATCATGGCTCACATTTAACTCAGAAACCCTCCTTTACAATAAATGATAGCTTCATCATCATCATCATCAGTCCCATAGTCTAGTACACCAATGGGGCACCACACAAGACCAAACAACCAGCTTCCTCCATTCCTCTCGATTTTCTTGTCTTTCTCAGTGATTCACTCAAATGTCAAGCCTGTCCACCCTCGAATGTTGTCTTCCCACCTCTTTCTCTGCCTGCCTCTCTTTCTTCTTCCTTGAACAGTGCCTTGCAAGTCCTGTTGATCGTGAGACATGCCCATACCACTGCACTTTATGTTTTTTCACTGTCGTCAGGAGGTCCTTGTGAGACCCAATGGCTTGTCTGATCCTTTGCCGTATTTCTTCATTGGTGAAACGGTCTTTGTATGAGACGCTGAGGATCTTTTGGAAGCATCTCATCTCTGTGGCCTGTATCCTTTTCTCTAAGTCAGCTGTTATAGTCCATGATTCACAGGCGTAGAGAATTATGGAGATCACCAGTGAGTGCATCAGTCTGACCTTTGAACTGAGTGTGATGTTCTTGTCGTTCCAGATGGGCTTCAGTTTTGTCAGCACTGCTGTTGTCTGTGCAATCCTGGAGAGTACTTCAGGCTTCGATCCTTCATCTGTTACAACTGCCCCCAAATACCTGAAGCTGTGGACTGTTTCTACCTTCATACCTTGGACCTTGATGTCAGTTCTGATGCCCTTGGTGTTGTTGGTCATCAGTTTGGTCTTCTCTGCACTGATTTCCATGCCGTAGGCTGCAGAGGTTTTGTTGAGGATCTCTACTAAGCTAGCTAATTCTTGCTCATTTCCTGCTAGTCCATCAATGTCGTTGGCAAAACGTAAGTTGGTGACTGTCCCTTCATGCTTTTCAAGCGCGTCAGCCATGATTCTCTCCAGAAAGATGTTGAATAGTGTGGGAGAAAGCAGACAGCCTTGTCTGACTCCAACTGTCGTTCTGAACCAGTCCCCTATGCTGCCACTGAAGTATACTACACTAGTGGCCTTGTCATATAGGTGCTCTATTACTGTGATGAGGTTGGCATTGATGTTGTACAGTCTCATGGTCGCCCACAAAGCTGCATGCTATACCCCATCAAAAGCTTTCTTGAAATCCACGAAGACGTGGTACAGATTTTGCTGGTGTTGGAGGTACTTCTCACACAATATCCTGAGGTCGAAGATCTGCTCTGTTGTGCTGTGCCCTGCTCTGAAACCTGCCTGCTCCTCGGCAATGATCTTTTCAGCCTGTGGCTTTAGTCTGTTCAGCAGTATCCTCAACATGACTTTGCTTGGATGGCTTTTAAGGCTGATTGTATGGTGGTTTTGACACTGTTGTAAGTTGCCTTTCTTGGGGAGGGTGATGATCAGTGATTGGGTCCATGGCGATGGCCATTCTCCTGTTTGCCAGATCTTGTTGCAGATGTTTGTGAGGGTGCTAATCATTGCTTCTCCCCATGCTTGGACCAGTTCTGGAATGTTGTCCTCTCCTGCTGACTTCCTCTTTTTCAGTGATCTCACTGCTGCTTCTACTTCTTCCCATAGGATAGGGTGATTGTTGTTGTTAGTGGCTGGATGGACATTCAGTACCTCTGGATCTATTGTGGCTTGGTGGTTGTAAAGTTCTGTGCAGACTCTGTCCATCTTTTCAGGTAGATATATACAGTATCTTTATTTTCTCAAGGAACCTTTAGTTTTCACATTTCTTGTAAGCAATTTATTTGTCCAGTAAATCATTCCCATCACCTATATTGGTATGACTGTATTTAACCACCAAACACATACCTTCCATATTCACAGACATTGTTAGGTGGGGTTGACACTCAAATAAAGTGTGTTTTGAGGTCCCAAAGGTGGTCAGTGTATGTTACATTGTGGTGATCAAGAAGTGGTTTTTTCTTTGGTTTTGTTGCTGAAAAAATCCTTGTGGTTAAGATTCCTGAAAATCGTGTTTTTTGAAACATGACCGTGTTTGGGGTTTGGGATTCCAGAATTGTGTTTTTCGTGTGACACAGTGTGTTAATTGGCAGGTATGCAAAACCTATAATGGTGTGGCTGGTTAACCACCAAACCTATATTAGTTTGACTCTGATTAACTGCCACCATACCAATACAAGTTTGATTTAATGGACTAAAATGATAAAATTGTAATACTCAAAATAAATATAATTTTATAAGTGACATAATTGTAGTACCCAAAATAAACTATTTATCTAAATGGTACTTTTATGAAATAATTGGATCAAATGACTTTTGAAAATCATAATAATTCATTTGTTTAGTTTGTGAATGATTTTGTTTTTATGGATTATAAATAAAAAAAGAATTTTTACATAATGTAGTAGCTTCGAGAATTAATGATATGGTGAGAGAGAGAATATGTGATGTAGTAAGACAGAGAATTGTTTCCTTCGAATGTTGATTTGCATCATAAATTTCATGACATGTAAATGACATGTAAAACATTTTTGTCTGACAACTATTAGATTTGTTCAGATTTTCATTGGATCAACAAAATTAGACCCATACTGTCTGTATTATATTTGGATCAATAAATCTTTTTAATTATTGATATTTATATTCATTTTAATTAAGTGAATTCTTCATTTATTTGCTTATTTAGTAGTTTCACATCATTAACTACAAAGAATATTTGAATTTTTCCCCCCCTAAAGGTGATCGTTGGAGGACATGACATTAAGTCATGTATGTCTGATGCATTCCAAGCCATGGGATACTGTCCTCAGCATGATGCATTGTGGGAGACAATCACTCTGAGAGAACATCTACAATGCTATGCTGGAGTAAGAGGAATGACCAAAGAAAACATTCCAAAAATAATTGACTTGTGAGTATGTAATTATAATACAAAATGTACAAAAATGCTCGCTATGAAGTGAATTTAGACTCCTTATTGGATGACAATAGTAACTATCCATGAAAATTTAGTATTTACATAAGTAAATCAGGAAATTAAATGAGAGACACCAAATACTATATTCCATTTCAGCATGATCAAATGGCATACTCATCAATTTTTATGGAAAAAATAATTCACAAAATTAGAAATGCTACTAACAAACCTTGACAACCTGAGAACTCAATTATTTTGAGCTGGTAAATGAATGTCAGTGTCACTTGCCCAGTACAGAATTATTACTAACCCCAGACAATGAATGACAATTTAAGGGTTAAATAGCTCTGAGCCCCCATTCAACAAAGCCAATAGTCTAGGTGTTAAAATATAAAATTAATAAGGTGAAAGGTATAACAATTGAATAAACTGTATCACAGTATTCCACAATTACAGGACAATTTTCCAATGCAATTGCTTCCAATCAATCCATGACCTATCCAAATTGCCAATTATTTCATCCCGTGAAATTAAAGGTGAGAGGGTTTCCTTCCCACATCCCTTCTATGTTACTCATCTGTAACTTCCATCTTGTATTCCTTTCCCAGCTCTCCTTGTCGGTACTTCTGGTACCCTCATTTTCGTTCTCTTGGCCCTCCTTGTCAGTACTTCCAGTACCCTCATTTCCATTTCCTGGTTCTCCTCTCTAATCTTTGGGTAGTGTCCGTTCCCACCCAGAAAGCTTCCTGTGGATTAGAAGGGATGTACAATGGTGCCTCCTTGTTCGAACACAGGAGAATTAACACACTCTCACAGATCTTTTATCAGCATAATGGCAATTAAATCATTAGGTCAACTCATACACTTACATCTAAATATTCCACTCATGCTTGTTCTATAATAAAGGCTATAACAACAACAATAATATCATGACTTCTGATACATACATGCATATCCCTGATTCTCTATATAGAAACTATCAACTTCAACAATATTCCTATGCATTTTCTACTTTACAAATTATAAGAGACACGTACAACTATAAATGCCTAATTATACATGCACAAGGCCAACAACACCTAACTCTGCACAATCCACAGCTTAATATTCAAATATTAACAAGAACAACGTCTAACTACTCACATTTAAATTCTTTTCTGCACCTCGATGCAACATTGTAGTAGATTACACCATCCACTTTGATTTTATCCTAACAACTACATACATTAATCTTGAATATTGCTAATTAGCCTCACCAGCCATCTGCGCACTCACAGACCAGCCCAGATCTGAAGTCATGGTCGTCTTCGAGACCGAAGGACAAACATCATCATCATCACATTATGAGATGTTGATAATTCATCTATACATGGAAGATTAAATTGCAACTGAATTAAATGAACCTAATAACGTATAAATCTTACGACATCTAGTTAGGAAAGTGAGACAGATTTGGGCAAAGATATTTTACCTCAGAAGCCTTTGTTCCAATCTCATCCGAAGTTCCTAGAACTAACTTCCCATCCTTTTTAATGAGCGCAAAACTTCGGCACTCAGAGCGCAGTCTAATCTCTCAAATTTCCCTATGATCGGCTTCCTACAATGTCCAGATGTGCACTGATTCTTTCACAATGGATTAAACAGAATAATGTCTGGCTGAGTGAGAAATCTGCCCAAAATTTGATTACCTTAGTTCTGATTGGATACCAGTGGTCTCTTTGAAAATGGTCTGTGGTGGTATCACTGAGATGTTACAATGTCGGGTTTCTGGCCTCCTAGCCTAAGCTGACTGGTGACATCACTGCTAACTGCAAATAAAAGAATTTCTCACACCGTGGCAAGATCTTCAAAGGAAGTAACCGCAAATTTGAAGTTAGCGCAATGGCTAATTCACGGACAGGTATTGACATTACCCAAAGTGCTTTGAATTACCAATTCTATCAGAAGACATTTATAAACATGAGCAGGAATTGTTAACAACTTTCCTCATACAACGTGACAGTCAGTTTCAATAATTTAGTAATTTGTTCACCACCAGGTTTGACAATCACCTTGTGTGGGTTGGTGAATCACTCATCTTACACAGTACAACTAATGGATGGTAAAACCAATATTAATGTATTTAACTATTACATATATACTGTTACCTTATAAGAAAGATAGCTTTGGAAATACGTAGACAAGAAGATAGTTTGAAATTACTTGTTATGTCATACAATTTGTAAAATGTTTTCAAGAGGTGAGGCAAGGTGATCTTAGGGTCCTGGGTAAGGGAGTCGGATGATCGCCGTAATTCTATGCATGTATTTTGTGAGGGGGATTACTGCCATAATTCTATGCATGTATTTTCTATTCTTCTTAGATCCATTATTGTAAATGGTTGCTTGCATGTGCTACTTTCATAATTCTATCCATGTATATTTGTATTCTTTATTGCTGCAAACTGTATGTGGCAGTTTGCAAGTGCTACTATCCTTCTGCATTATTGAAAATGGCTGCTTGCAAGTGTTGTTGATTTTATTCTGCATTGCACAGATTTTGCCTTGCAACACTGCAATTTCAAAATGTTCTCCTATTCCATGCTTTATGACAGATTGTACTTTCTAAAATCATAATTAGAATGTAGCATCAAGCATGTTGTAAGTTAGTGTTATGGATGCCAGCATAAAATAATGCCTGATCACAACAACTCATGGTGCTGTGACACATCAGTTTCTTACACTACGCCTACTCCCCTGACCATAGCTACAGGGTTATACCACTTTATGGCATGTTTGGGCATCTTTTTCAAAAATATCATTCAAATTATACTGCTACATTACAGTCAGCTGGTTTCCCAGAGTATTAACAGTCAGAAGGGAGGTGGCCTGTAAGAAGCATAAAACAAATTAAATGTATCAAATTGTGTACAATTAGATGTATACACAATGTTATATTTCCACTGACCCTTCCCACCCCATTTTTATTTTGGACATTTTGTGGGTGTAAATTGCTGCTACAGCATGGTGGCAGAATAGGGTAGCCGCTACAGCACGGCGGCAGAATAGGGTAGCTGCTACAGCACGGTGGCAGAATAGGGTAGCCTCTTACAAGCATGGTTTAAAGGTCCTAATTTGTTTATATGCATTATTCTCATTCACAATGTGCTCAGTATAGAGCATGTTTATTATGTTAGAGTAATGCAATACCAATTCTGCATTTTGTATCAGTAAAGACCTCATATGGTTTGAGCAAATTGCAGATAATTGCACCTCAAGGCCATACTTTCTCTTTCTTGTCTATTCACGAGAAAGAGAGAGAGAGAGAGAGAGAGAGAGAGAATACATTACAGAGATGAGGATCTATTTATTCTCTCATCCCTATAAATTAATTTTTACTGTTAATCTGCAGTTTACAGAGGCAGTTTAATAGGGATAATTCAGTTGTGCAATAATTAAACAACCAACAATCATGATATATATATATATATATATATATATCGAGAAGTATGGTAAATATTCAATTTATACAGAATTCTTTTATATGTATGGCATGGATGATTATGCAATAGCCAGCAAGTATTGTCATTAGTTGTCTGTGACAAGTATCTCATATCTCCAATTTCAATTTAAATCTCCAATTCCAATACTATAACAAGAGGCAAATGACCTGAAACAAGGATATTACATACAAAGCATATACAGTAGCATAGCTATATACTACACAAATATGACCTTATTTCATTATATAAGAAAATAAATTCTAACAGTATGAAATATATTTTCTATATCTAAACATAAAGAACATTTCCATACAATTATGAGATGCTTTATTTCCACAGATATTAAACTGGAAACTAATTTTTTATTTATTTAAAATTGTTTGCATCCATACATGAAGCTATATTTATAGTACAGATAAGATGATTGATTGTAATGTACTTCACTGAAAAACATCAGACTCCTTTGGTAGCAACTAACATTGCTACCACTACCAGTAACCAGCTCAATTTGTTTTTATTATTACTGCTACAGTACAGTACCAAACTTGCTTGATACATCTGGATATGAAATTAATGTAGTAGTTAAAAAGATTAATACACATTTTTACATGTATCTTCTATAGATTTGATTGTATTATGTTAGAAGAATACCACCCCCCCTTAAAAATAAACTTTAAAAAGTTTTTAAGGCTACTTACAGCTCAGGCTGTTGTAGCATCCATTCCTCCTGCATAAACATCTTCATTTGTATGTGATTTTATTATTATTTTATCCTGTTTAAAATATAAGTTAATATTGTCATGACACAAAAAATATCAGCGCAATACAACTATGCAATAAAGCAAAATAAAAAAGTAAATCAAAAGTATATACAGTCCTGTGTTTAACGTTTCACAGGAAATAGTAGAGAAAGATAAATATTTTATGTAAAACCAGCATTCATAAAAACAATTTTATTAGATGAATTAGTCTAAATAATATTATCATACAGGTAGGCATTTATAAGGAACAAATACCTGGATTGTCTTGTTACATTGTTCTTATAGATTTATTTGCCAATCCCATTTGTTTTTCACTTTCACATGAATAAAACATTCATTAATAAAGACAAGCTTTTCATACAATTTGGCTTTTTGGATTGGACAGCACTCATAATTGCAAATTCTGAGGAATTAAAATGTAAATTCTGGATGGGCTGAGACACATTTCCTTTTGTATACCAACTACATTTGTAAATTATGCCTCAAGAACAGTTTGGTTATATTCCCCAGTGACTGTTTCAAGAATTAACCCCGAAAAACATTCCATTACTGGATCTGTATTCAATACTATACACTGTACAAAAATGCTCACTTTTTGGAGAACTTGTTTTTTGGGCAATGGAATAGTTGTTTGCACTTGCTATGAGCAAAAACCACAAAAAAGGATTATATTTTATTTGCTAATTTGTTATTTCTGATGCTTTGAAGTTCACAAAACTACCTTATTTATGAACCCCAGACGAAATTTTAAATTTTGCCTGTTATCTCTGATATATGTGCCTTGAAACAATGGATAAGATAAATTCCATAATTTAAATGACTTAATCACTCAGCAGAGAGAGAAAGGGAGAGAGAGAGATTCATAAGTAAGTTTCTTACAGAATAATGGAAACCACTAGCCAGTTTCTGACTGCAGTTGTAAGATATCTGAGCAAAAAGTAACAGCTACTTTATAAGTATGCAAGACATTTTTAATGTGAGTTATAGGCCCCCAAGTACTATTCCTCATTTTCTCTACACAGAAGTTGTCATCCAGGTTTCATCTATACTGATAAATATAGGTTTGATCATGAGCACTAAGAAATTTTAAGTTATTGAAATTTTAATATCATGGTTTACTATGGGAACTGAATTAGTACCGTGAGTCCTAAAGAAGATGGACCAACCTGCTGCAGTGTATGCGTTTTTGTTTTCGTAAGGTGCTAGAAATCACTTAGATCTTTGAGAAAACACAGTTTTATAGAATGATTAAAGCTTCCTCACTAAAATACACCTTAAAAGAGGGATTGAAAGAGTTGTTTTTTATTTGAAATTTAGATCTAGTAAGTTCTTTATATGGTGGTGCTCTACAGTTATGTATTTTTTGCATGGGTTAGAATTTTAAAGAAAAAGAATTTCTCCAGTTTTCCTCACTGGTTATACTAGCTGTTTAAAAAGAACTTGTATATCTTAGGTATTGTTCAAAGAACCTTGAATTCCCTTTATTTTGGTGTATGATTGATGGGTGTAATATGGGTTAATGAGTATACAGCTTGGCCTTACTCCAAATGTACACATTTAAAAAAACTGCTAGCTCCACTTGGTCATTTTCGCTTCCTGGACTTCAGAGGTAAATTTTCCAAAAACAAGAGCCGATAACATTTTTTACATTTTATATATTTGGTAATTCATCCATTGCACTTTCAGAAGCTGGTATTGTCTAGTTGGGCAAAAATTCATTTTCCCAATTTTAATAGATGCTAAAGATGGTGTAGTTTCAGGGTGATTTTTTTTTTTTTAGCACAAGGGAGCAGTCATTTTAGTTAGCAGTGTGATAATGCACAGGAGCCTGATGTTTTATCAATAATGTACGATGAAATCTCTGACAACATGAAATCATCTTATCGGTACTATAAATTAACATTAATTTAAAGTATCAATAAGGTGATCTCCTGTTGTCAGAGATTTCATCGTACTTTATTGATAAACATCAGACTCCTGTGGATCATGTAAGATTTCCATATCCAAAGAAATGTCAGCCACATTACATCAAAGTAGCATAGGTATGCCAACATTCTCTTCACTGTGCATGTTTCAAATGCAAATAACTTGACCTTACATTGTCACTCTCTCAAAAGTACATAATAATTGGTGAGAATCCCCTATGCTGCTTGCCATACAAAATGAATGCCTTAAAGTAGGGGTCTCCAACATGTGGCCCATGAAACACCTGTGGCCTGCCAAGACGTATCCTGTAGCCCGCAAAATGATTAGCATCACAAACAAAGGTGGTACGGCCCTTGGTTGTTTGAGTTTGAGATCCCTGCCATAAAGCAATCAAAATTCCCATGAGGAGCATTCGTTATTTTGGGTAAAGGAAAAACTTGAGAAATTTAGAGCACCATCTGCTGTCATAATGCCACACTAATACTCTAGTATCCAATTATGATAACAGATGGCGACATGAGTTGGACAACAAAGATAAAACTGACAGATAAAACTTAGTATTTACATTGTTGCAAGGCCAAATCTGTACGAAAACAGAAGCTGGAATGATGTAATTGAAATATGGCAAGTTTAGAAATAGAATATAAGAAACTTATAATAACTGACATAGCATTTGCCATATGACAAACTATGGAATCAATTCAATAGCTGACAAACTGTAAAATACAATGACGCACACGGAAAGTAGATCATGGCACTTGCAAGCAGCAATTTACACTATGTGGCAGTAAGAATGGAAAATTCATGACTAGAATTAGAAATGTACCACTTGCAAGTAGCCATTTACAATAATGCAGAAGGAAAGTAGCACTTGCAAACTGCCACGTACAGTTTGTATCAGTGAAGAATACAATATACACAGATAGAATTATGAAATTAGCACTTGCAAGCAACCAGTTACAATAATGCATAAATTAAGAATAGCAAATAGATGCATAGTATTATGGCGGTAATCCCCCTCCATACCGATCACTGCCATCTCACCTCTGTCTGCATGGGTTTGAGACTTGGGCTCAACTAACATGGGCATGTAAGAAAGCTGCTAGCAGCATCCTGAGGGTCAGTGGTTTTTACTGGGGTTTTTCCAGGTTCTTCCTCCACCAGTTTTACTGGCCACAATGTATAGCCTGTCTTGTACTGAGAAATGGCATTAAACCCAAAACAACAACAAATGCAATATAGCCTCATGGCAAAAACTTTATTTGCTTTCAAGAGTAGCAGTCTTCATGACAGGCTTGTATTTAAAAATTTATGTACACTATTTGATAGAGTAAAATGTCAAGCACATGTGTATGAATCCAATGGGGGAAAGAAAAAACAGACCTTGTCTGGATAATCTGTGGTTTTCATATTAAATTTTGTTCAAAAAACAGAGAACTCTGAATGAAAGTGTATGGATTAAATGAGTCTTGTGTTTGTACATTTTACTGTAATTCAGTAAATACTGATATGTTGTTGACATTTGACATTTTTAAGAACAGAAATAGTCACAATATAAAAATACTATTAAGATGCTTTATTGTCAGGGTAAACATGGCTGATACTACTCACACCTTTGAGATTAATGTTTATCACCCATCATGTCACAATTGATCATTGATTAACAGTTAATTACATAGGCATGGACTAAAGAAAGCCTTTCATTCGATTTTTGTGTCTTGAATCATGCCTGATTAATGTAAATGTGGCTGACATTGCTTCTGTTGACACCTGTATGATTAGTGTTTATCACCCATTGTCTCACAATCAATTGTTGATCAACAGTTACTTATGTAAACATGGACTACAAGAGTGCCTTTGATTAGTCTGTTATGATATTTTAATCAGGTTGGATTAGCTTGGAATTACTTTATGACAAATTAGATATTTCCTTTGCAGCACTCAGTGACAGTCAGGTGCAAGAATAAGCTTTCTCTCTTTGTATCTCCCAATCTCCTGATTACATTTATTTTTACTTAAAAATATAATTTAATTATTCACAGTACCACAGCAATAATACTTTTAGCAGATTATTATCTACTGTGTTTGTTTCTAATTTCTGTTACTCTGTAGTATGATGTCATATGTTATGATCAATAGATTAGTTTTATTTATAGATCATTTTGCACGTACATTGTAATAAGCAGTAATCTGTATGAGTAACTTTTTCAGATAATTGGCATCTGGATAATTGACATTTTACTGTATTCTCATGCACATGCACATATGTAATTGATTTTAGCATGGTTATACACTGTATACAGCACTGATAAGAAGTGACATCAATTAACATAGAATATCTGAATATTTTGCACAAAGGGAATGAATAAGGTATGTTTCCATCCTGCTTAATAATATCTAGCCTATTTTCTGTGAACATTTTGTATTTTCTTTTTAGTTTCCTGGAGAATCTCAAACTACAAGAACATGCAGATAAGCGTTCAAAAGAACTGTCAGGAGGGACGAAAAGGAAAGTATGTAGATCCGATACACTTAATTTCAGCATGTTGATCTACACTTGTTATAATGCAAACATTTTGTCCTTTGAGGTGAAAAAACTGGCATTATAATGATGTTGATGATATAAAGGGATTCTGGATAAAACAAATATCTTATTTTCTCATAAAGAAGTATATCAGCAATTCAAGAAGCAGGTTCAGCAGAGTTTATTAAAATAAAAGACAATCCCAATACCAGCCAAAAAAATGTAAAATTACCATACAAGTAACAACTGATACCCAAAGTAATCCTGCATTGCAAACAACAGTACCTCCCTCTTAATCATGTGTCACACCTGCAACATTAATCAGAATATACACATGGCCCTCAGCTCAGACAAGTCTGTTGCCTGCATCAGCAACTGTATTTCCTACTGCTAAGACAAATGTGTCAACATCAGCTTGGTTAGCTCACACAACTGAGACACCAGATTCAGCTTCTTTTCCTCAAAGAGGTATGTCTGAAATATGAACCAGAATCCAACACAGGAAATCTCAAACTAGAAAAGATAGGACTCATATAATTGGCTCCTCAATAGTGAAAAACATAATACCATGGAGACTTTTTAAAACAGATGTACAGAGGTGCAAAAGTCAACAACATCACAGACAGAATAATGAATACTGACCTAACCAAATACAACCAAATTATTATTTTAGTAGGTGGAAATGATGCCAGTGATGGAAGGTCACTAAATCAAATCAGAACAGATTTTGAAAGTTTACTGTATGCTGCTAGGTGCTGCAGCCCAGATACATGTAGAATAATGATATCAGGACTGCCTCGTTGTGTGGACCCTAGGGTGAAAGAAATCAATGATCTGGTAATTATCCTTTGTGAAGACTTCAGCCTACAGTACATTCCACAATACACATCTTTCTTCTTCAGAAGCAGGACATCAACCTAAGTCTACCAAAGAGACAAAATTCATTTAAGCAGAAAAGGAACCTCTCAACTACTGAGAAATATCAACATGTATGCCCCCATTTTCAGGCATTATAATGAAGAGAACTGTCTCTACTGTGGGGAAACTGGGCATATGACACAGGTATGTCATCATGGCAAACAGATTGAGTGCTTCAGATGCCATAAATTTGGACACAAACAAAGACTCTGTCAATCAATGTGTTATACATACTAGGAAGCTGACAAAAAGGAGAATGCCAATGCTTCATCTATAACAAATCTAAATGTACCTAGTGAGACTCTTGACTCTAACTATTCAATGGACACTATTGTAAATGCAAATGTTAATAGATTTTCAGGGTCTGTATGTGACTTTGAAGATGCTAATATAACATTTAAATATGGAAATAGGATGTCAGAATGATAAAAGTAGTATGGTGACAATCTCAGTGAGTACCCCATTGCATGATGACATATAATTTACATGAAACTAAATGCGAAAGGTTTTAACTTAGGTCACTTAAATGTACAAGGTATAGTGAGAAAAATAGATCAGATTAAGTTAATGTTGTCTTCCAAGGAAAATAATATACATAATTTAGGACCCACTGAAACCAAATGCTAACAACAATGATAATTTATTTCACTTTTAAGGCTATAATAAACCATTATACAGGGACAGAGAAACAGCAGGGGGAGGTCTTGTTGTATGTAGTGGGGAAGATGTAAATACAGAAACGCGACCTGACTTGGAGTCACAAGAAATTGAGAGTATTTTGGTGGAAATTCTCAAAATAATGCAAAATCATTCTTAGTTAGTTTCATTTATAGGCCACCTTCCTCCAAAGCAATTTGGAATGATAACCTTTTTTAGAAACAAATCGAAAATGTTATTGCACAGAAGAAAGAAACATATGTAAATAAGGACTTACTCAGTGCTCAAATAAGGAACAACTGGATGGAATTTTTGAATCATTAGGCTTAGTCCACTGGTAAATGAATCCACAAGGGTAATAGAAATATCAAGCACTCTTTTTTTAATCACATTTACACCAACCTACCAGACAATGTGGCTTATGTTAATGTACCAAATGTTGGTCCTTTTTACCACCATCCTACCTTTTTTTTTACAAGAAAGGTTAAATGCACGAGAAATAGGAAAAAATACACACAAAAGTATCACTTACAGAATGTTCAGAAATTTTAATGAAGAATAATTACTCAGTGTCCTATATAAAGTTTCATGGAATATAATTCAAAATTTTGATGACATAAATGAAGCTCTGAGGGTGTGGACTGATTTATTTATGGATGTAATCTCCAAGCATGCACCACTGAAAGTGCATCGAATAAAGTATGAAATCCAACCTAATTGGCTTACTACTGAAATCCTAGATGCCATGAAAATGTGAGACCAATTAAAGGCTATGGGAAACCATGCACAATATAAAGTATGGAGAAATAAAATAACAGACATGATTAAAAAGCTAAAAAACTGATTATCAATCAATCCTTTAAAAAAAAGAAGCAACACAAACTATTTGGAAAGGTTTCAATATTGTACTGGGGGAACACTAAAAGATCACAAATAAAATTCATTCACTTCTGGTAAATGACACCATAGTCACTGATGAGACTGACATTGCAAATGTTTTTAATGATTTGTTTTGCCAACATTACCACAAAGTTAAAGGAACCAGTGATAGAAAACAACTTTAATGAGCTGAAAAAGTTCTGCAGCAGCAAAATCCCTAAGGAGATATGTTTCTCTGTCCCAACAGTATAAAAAACTTTGTTAAAAAATGTCTCATTGAACTTGATACCAAGAAAACTACAGGACTTGATTGATTGGTCCATGACTCATTAAAACTTCTGCCTCAGCTATTTCAGAAAGCATAACATTCATAATCAGTTTAAGTATTCCCAACCTTGTCTATCCCCAAAATATGGAAAACTGCAAAAGTAATGTCTATACACAAATCTGGTTCTAATGATGATGCTGATAACTACCAGCCTATCTCAATACTACCAAACTTGTCAAAATTGATTGAAAAACACGTCCATGACTTGTTCATGTCATATTTAACCAAACACTTGCTGTTACACCCTAATCAGTCAGGCTTTAGACAGAAACATTCAAGTGAGACTGCCTTGATCTTGATAATTGATAAATGGATTCAAGTGCTTGATCAAGGTAGAATAATAGGATCTGTATTTGTAGATTTCAGAAAAGCTTTTGACATGATGGATCATTAAATGCTTGTGATGAAACTGAAAATTTGGATGGTTTACTTCATACTCAAGTGAGAGAAAACAACATGTTTATATAAATAATGTTCTGTCTGAACCTGGAACAGTTAGATATGGAGTACCACAAGGCTCAGTTCTAGGTCCATTGCTATTTATATTATTTATTAATGATACTAGGGGACTCAATTTCATCTGATCTCTGTGCAGATGACACAACATTGTCAGACATCCAAAACACAAAGCATGAACTGGAAATTTCTTTACAGGATGTGCTAAACAAATTGGACAACTGATGCACATGCAGTGGCATGGTGGTAAATACACCTCTCCCTCAATAACTCGCGCACAACGGGGTCCACAAACATAGACCGTGCTATAAGCGAGGGCACAAGTTACTGAGGGACCTCCAAAAGTTGAAAAAATTCGCTAAGATATCGAGAAAACAGTGGAGTGGGGGGTGGTAGGGAACTGGGCCGTTTAATGTCTGAATGCTCATTTTACAATCACGTAGATAATAATTTTTAATAACGCGCTTTTCTAACAAAGTTGTTCGTTATTCTGTTTAAATGACATTTATTTCAAAATGTCCAACATGTGAAAGATCGTTCCACTGGTTTCAACAACCACCACGTGTATGCAAAACATCTGTGTATTATGTCACTGCTTTTTGTGTTGTTGATAAGTCTGGTTCCCGGAGTGGTATTTAATGGTATCCAGCCAAATCAGGAGTCAAAAGAGCGGGAAACTAGACTAACTGTCGATGCACCACCAAACAAGATCCCTTTTCTTCAAAAATACATGAAATTTATTTTGTGAGACAATCGTCTACGTCGAATCTCAATTTTTGTATTGTTCAGTTAGCACAGAATTGATGTCATAATTTCATTGGAAGTAATAATGAAACTTCTTATCATCCTTGAGGATATCTCTAAGTGTCAGTTCAAAAATTCTCTGAAACTCGCTTGCCCACAATGGTTCGTATCTGTGAAACCAAGCTCTTTATTTTACAAAGTATTCATTTCGCTTGGTTATCTTTGATCACAGTTACCAATGAGTCTGTTAATTTAAGGTAGTTTATGTTACATACACAATAACATTTATAACAGTGATTGATCAAATGAAGTGAGTTCACCCGACATACGACCAGGGCCGCTAGATTTTAAATTTGTAGGATTTTTGTGCCTTTTAACTTTTCTTTTATTCCAGCTCCTTTATTTGATTCAAAAGACATAATTAACGTGATAACACAAAGGAGGCCAGCTTTTAATTCAGTGCAACAAAACAACAAATACTTCCGCAAATCAGTTATCAAAACACGGTTGGCACCTAATTAGGTTCTCAGAGAAATGCTCGCAGACATAGCTGTTATGGTAGATTGGCACGTGTTACATTTAATTACAAGAGGACACGTTGTATTTATGATGATTACACTTAAAAGGAACTAAAAGATAGAACTAGAACATAAATTTCAATTGATTAAAAAAAATAATTTAATTGGTATTTATTTATTAAAGTACTGCCTCCACGCTGCGTAAGTGATATTTTCATTGATCGAAATTTCCTTACATATCGTTAATTGCGGTGTACTACCGCTTGGAAAGAAAATGTAAAAAAAATTGTATGACTTATTTTTAAATTTGATATTTCATAATCTTTATTAAAATTTCAGGTCCTATCTACGTTTTTGACGATAAAACGAGTGATATATCAAAGTTTCCGTTGGTCTGTCATGATAGACTACTTGGTGTTTTGGTAGACAATAACCTATCAGGGACTGAACATATCAAACATATCAGTAAAAAAGTTAATTCAAGTTTATGGCTTCTGAGTTTTATAAGACATTTTCTCCCTGAAAGGCACAGAAAACTATTTTCTAACAGTTACATACAACCCTATTTAGATTACTGTAATACAGTATGGGGTAATTCAATCGATAAAAACATAGCAAAGCTTGCACATCTTCAAAAAACAGCATTTGGGCTAATATCAATCCAGAAAGAAAGGAAGGAAAATTTAGCTGGTAGGTTAAATATTACCTATTAAAGATTGAATCCAGTTAAGAACAGCCAAATTAATGTACAGGATAGTGCTACTGAATATTTACAATCACTATTCCAGTATTGTCTACTTGTTAATACTCCCCACCTGTGATCCATGTCTACCAATCAGTATAAAATTCCCAAACCAAAAAATATGAATTATTCAAAAAAAAGTTTCCAATATTCTGGAACTTTGCTCTGGAATAGTATTCCAGTTGAGATTAGAAATGCCCACTCTATTTCCTTCTTCCAAACCCAATATATGAGGGCCTCAAGGTAGATTAGTTCTTCAGCTAATTGTGTTACCCTCTTTAAATAAAGTCATTATTATATAATTATTATTATTATTATTATTATTATTGCCAGTACTATAGCCAGGTAAGGATGCCTTAGTGCTCAACATTGACCTTGGGACTTTTGTATTGGATGTACAACATTAACAATAAGGTCCATGATATTAGCAAATTGTTCAGAATTCCAGATCACTTAGGGAGTCTGGTATAATAGAATTCTAAAATATGACTCTAGCATGAAACTCCACAGATATCTTTTTCAGTCACTTCATAGTACATCAGCAATACAAGAAGAAGGTTTAGCAGAGTTTATTAAAATAAAAGCCATGTGGTATGTTGCAAATGCAAGATACTTGGCCAGACTGGTTAACAAATGTCAGCTAAACCAGGTTTATCAGTTGCCAAAAGACAAACAAATTCAACAAATAAATTCAGTTATGTCATTTTTATATCATGAAATGCTAAGGAATGGAGTTTAATGGTAGTGCACATTTTTTAATGATTCTAGCATGTCAGGGACATTCAGATCTGAGCAGTCTAGAATCCTGTAAACATTTGTAACATCAGGATCTGAGTGCTTATATTTAGTACAAACATTTAAAGCCTATATGAACCACAATACAAATACCACTTCATGTTACTACTATGCTGGTGGTAGAATGTTTCAAATTATGCATGCTAGGTTAAGAACAAATTGTTGTAACTTAAATTATGATTTATATATGAATCATGTATCTAATAATAAGTATTGCTTCTGCAGTAAAATTGAGAATTCAAAATGCATTCTTCTAGACTGTTTCAATATTCAAATCTTAGAGATCAAATCCTATACAACTCCCCTTCTCTCTTATGATTGAAACATTATTATTTGGCAACCTTATATTAACTGTAGAAAATAATGCACAAATATTTTTAACTGTGCAAAATTATATTAGGATGACCAAGAGATTTAATTAATTGACTGAACTCACACCCTTTTGAGTCACAATTAATTAGTTCTTATTCATTGTTATGCTTTGTAAGTTTATGCATATTTTTGTATAACCATTTGTACTGGCATCAAGATCACTGATGTAATATTTTTTCATTACTGTTGGGGAGACAGTGCTAAAAAGCTTTTGATTTTTGCTGAATTCCCCAAAATCATGCTTGAAATTGCATTTGACAAAGGTTTTCAAATAAATGTGGTTTAAACTTATACAAAGCATAAATGTTTCACATTTATGACTAAGGCACTTTTAACTATCTGCACTTGTTTTCTTCCATGTATTCCATGTGAACTTGTTCAATGACATTTGGTGGAAATTCATGTTAGGTGGAACCAGCTGGTGATGTCGTGGGTGCCATTAGTGTAGGAATGGGAATTTTGTCCGGGTTCTAGGCTGGTGGATGGCATTAGGCAATGGTGTTTATGGGTAAATAATGAGTAGGGAAATCCAATCTAAGCCATTTGTTGGTAGTATCAAGGGCCAGTGTATCCATTATAATAGATACCAGCTGTATGGGGATTTATGCTGCAGCATAAATAATGTTATGACATTTATGTTGTATACTGTTATTGGGGTCCTAAATGGGATACATGTATTGGGTAAATGAAAAATTCTTTACAGGTGGGGTGCTGCAGTCAGAGTTGATTGTTTTTACTGGTCACTTAGGTATGATGAGGCAACCATTTTCATAGATTATAATTTTTTTTCTTCTCTTCAATATGTGCTGTTCAGTAGTCAGATGTAGGATTAATTACATCATTTTAAGTACTCAGTTATTACTTTATGAGTGATTATGGTAAACAACTTTCTCCTTCCATGCCTTCCAACCCCATTTTATGTAATTGTATTGATACACAGTCTGTAAATGCATTATAATTCTGATTGGTCAAACATTTAAATCCTTCACCCCAAAATAATTTTTGAGATAATGGGTAAATGAAAATGATCTATCATTTCTCCAAAACAAATTAAAGGAAGTTTAATTTTGTATTATTATAAATTTCACATTGCTGGTTGGTTAAATATCTTTTTTCTGGAAGTCATTTGGGATAGGTTTTTTTTATCAATGCATGCAGAGAGGATACAAGTTGGACTTTTAGTTTGCTTTTTGGTGCATAATTTCAACCTTTGTGTCAATTTTTTGGACCAATATTAAACTTGTCCTAATTATCACAAAGCTCAACTTTTGTGGGTGCTACTAAATTGACTGAACTTGTTTAGATCTAACAAGAGGAAGACTAAAGTAATGACCTGAGATATAACCTTGGTTCAGGCAATTTGATTCATTTGAATAATTGTTGTGTCTCTCAATTTCTACTTTTTTTGGCTAGAAGTTTATCAACTACATAGAAGATCAACATTACTTGAGCTTGGTCTTTGCCATTTTGGTTAAGTCCATATCTGCAGACAGCATGATAAATTATAGAGATGTTACAGTCCTTGGAAGAAGACTAGAACCCAATGCCACATAGAGCATTTGATTAGTTTGGGTTTCAGTGTATTAATCTTGGGACTGATCAACCAGCTTCTCCCTCAGGAAAATTGCTGTAATTCAGGAGACATTAGCACAACATAAAATAACATTTTAAATACTGTGATAAATGACAAATAGCATTTTGAATGAAGGGGTATGTGACAATATAACATTTTGAATGAAGGGGTATGTGACAGAATAGCATTTTGAATGAAGGGGTATGTGACAAAATAGCATTTTGATTATTGGAATAAATGACCAATTAGCAATTTATGTGTTGGAATAACTGTCAAAACAGCAGTTTTGAATGCTGGGGTAAATGACAAAATGGTGATTTTGAATGCTGGGGTAAATGATAAAATGGTGATTTTGAATGTTGGGGTAAATGATAAAATGGTGATTTTGAATGCTGGGGTAAATAATAAAAATATTTTAAATACTTGGGTAAGTGACAAAATAGCATTTTAAATATTGTGATAAAGGATAAGACAGCATTTTAAATGCTGGGGTAAATGAGAAAATAGCATTTTGAATACTGCAATAAATTACAAAGAAAACATTTTCAATGCTGAGGTAATGTCTGCCCCCCGCAAAAAAAAAAAAAAACCATTTAAAATACTGGGGTAGGTGACAAAATAGCATTTTGAATGCTGCAGTAAATAACAAAAATAGTATTTTGAATGAGGCAAATAACACAATAACATTTTCAATATTGGGATCAATGATAAAAAAGCAGTGTTCTGGAAAGTTTGAAATATGTTTTTATATGCAAAGGATTTGATGATTACTATTATGCTTTGATGATTACTATTATGCTTGATGATTACTATTATGCTTTGATGATTACTATTATGCTTTGTTTGCTGCATTTATTACTCAGATGTAGAGCTGGTTTCTTAAAATTCCATGACAGATATATTACAATCAAAACCCTCAAATTCTCAAACTTGGTTCAAATAATAGAAACATCGCTTTATTGTTTTTAGAGAACTCTGTGCAAAAATATAAACATGCATCTACAATTAGAGATGAATTGGTGTGATATCAAATGTTTCTGTTACATGTTAAATTAAATCATCAGTTAGGTAAAAAGCAGTTTTACCGGAGAAGTCAGCTTTCACATATTCAGTCATGTGCATGATGTATCTATTTTGATTTTGCCCTGTTACAAATTTCATACCAACTGCATTTGTCTAGGTGGATAATTTTTACAAAGGTCACAACATTTTATATGTTTCATATTTTCAGCTGTGTTTTGCAATCAGTATGCTTGGAAATCCAAAATTAGTACTGCTTGATGAACCATCCACAGGAATGGACCCTCAATCAAAACGATTCTTCTGGTGAGATAATATTCAGATGTTTTACCCTTGCTATAATACTGCAGCCAAAGAGTAGTTTAAAAAAATAGAGCAAACCTGATAATCTTACAACACTACCAATACCACCACCATCATCATCATCATCTATTTAAATTAGCAGCACTTTGTGTTATAAGGTTCTCCTTGAACAATGCAATGCTGGAAAACACTGCAGCTAAGCATAACTTGAACTTATATTTGCCATAGATTCCCTAGTTTCTTGCCAAACCACCTGCTCTGTAAATCAGTCAATAAGAAAACTTTTTTGAAACAATTCATAAAGAGGTAAAATTAAGATATTTTGCATTTTTGTCTGTTGGGTTATGATTTTAAGTTTATGACCATGAACATTTTAAAGTCTACCCTAGCACACCAAATTTGTTACCTTTACATTGTAAATCTCTGTCTTTTAAAAAGTTTTTAAAAGTTCTCACATGCTGATCAAAGCAAATAAAGTGTGAATAGGTACTCAGTTTTATCGACTGTAATTCAAATGATGTAGAAAAGTAGATGCTAGTCTATGCATGTGGCTAGATGGGCAAATGTATTTTGTCACAATAGTGTCACTTTTAATTCCTTACAAACTAAATCCTCTTGTTGACTTTTAGAACAATCAGTATTTGCCAGAGACCACCAGCAACTTCTGTTCCCAGCAAATTTTTTGGCTTTATTCCATCTCATTATGATCTCTTTCAGCATTCAGACTCATTGCGTCTTTATATCCCTTCTATATTAAATGGTGGGGACTTATGACAGTAGTGTTACCTTTGTCTGTCATATTTCATCAAGTGACAAATTTTGTTTCTCTCAGTATTTTTGAAGGACTTCTGGATTGAAAATTTTTCATATGGGGTTTTGTACAAGGAGATCTAGGGTATGTTTAACTTTCATGTTTCTATTTTGTCATATTTAAATGACTTACTTGTTTGACTTAAAAGTTTGCCTCTACATTACAAATTCCATTTCTGTGCAAAAACTCTTGAAGGATTCATTGATTGTGACCTAATTTTGTTTGGGACTTTAAGAAGATCTAGGTGATGTTTGATTATTAATTTTCCATATCAACATTTTAGTGTTACATTTCTTGTTTAACAATGAATGTGGCTGTTATTGCTAATAAATTGTGTTTCCCATATAATCGCTTTTGAAGATTGAATAGTCCCCATGCACCTTACAGACAGAGACAGGAGCCATATTGGCTCAGTGGTTGGCATGCCAGACTTGTGACCGAAAGAGTGCAGTGTGTTCCTGGGCATGTCACTTTACTTCAATTGTTACATTACTAAATAACCTTTTTGTATTGCTGTGCTATAAGACACCAAACCAAACACTTTTGTAAGACTACATGAATTTGAAAGCAAATTTGTTATGGGACTTGATTCAAAGACCTTGGTCAAGCTTGATTTCATCTTCTACTCATATTTGGTAGATATGTGACCCTGTTTAACTTACAAGTTTAATGTTGCATCTTGCGACAAAGTTTCTTCATTACCACCATCTTGGCATGAGTATATGTGTCCACTTCATTTTTATCCTGTGGGATGTTACTTTAGGCCCATTTTGTTGTATTAGTTTATTTCTGCTTTAGCCTGAACCCAGTCTATTTCAGTGTTAATCCCTTTAAATTTGTAGCAACCCTTTTAGTCAAAATCTGTTCCAAAACTTTTCTTCAGAATAACTTAATCAAAAATATTTGATTGTAAAGAGGTAGAACAGTGATAGAAACAATGCTTGGTCAAGGGCATTTGTGAGCATTGCTGGTCAAGGGAATTTGTAAGCATTGTCTGGTGCAGGGTATTTGTGAGCATTGCCTGGTCAAGGGCATTTGTAAGCATTGCCTGGTCAAGGGTATTTTGCAATTGATGTGAAAGAAGTATATATGCATAAATGGGCTGATTCAAAAATTAAATTTTGCTAAAATTATTACATGTACCAAGTTTTAAGAATCAATTTTGTAATGCTTATTTTCTTTTATGAACCAAGCTTGACATGTATACCATTCTATGTATATGTGAGCAATGATTATTAAATAAAAGCAAATTCGGTTTGTTCAGTCTAGAAATGGAATTTTAATAATAAAGCACTAATACACTCACTTTGTACATCTGTAGCCCTGCCTTCAATGCCTGTTTCCACTACATGTGTGGATAAATAGTTGTAAGTGTTGCCAAGCTTCTCCAGTTTTTTTTACATCAAACAACACCACCAACATCTTGACAGATAAAGAGCCATGGTGGCTCAAAGGTGTGGAACCGAATCCTGGTCAGATCAGGTCAGGTGTGTTCTATGGTATGTCCCTGAATTCTGACTAGACCAAATCAGGTTTGTTCTGTGGTGTGTCAATGAACCCCGGTCAGACCAAATCAGGTGTGTTCTGTGGTATGTCCATGAATCCAGGCCAAATTTGGTCAGGTGTATCCCTGGACAAGGTGCTTTATTCCACTTGTCTTGGCAAGATATAATTTTATGTGTGTCGATGTGCCAGGAAACACCACACAATCAGACATCTTGAAAGTACTTAAAATAAATTCTCTTTTACAATTTGCAAAAATAATACTAAAGATTGCAATAACCCTGTGTCTTATTTCTAGGGATACAATATGTGCTAGTTTCCAGAATTCAGACAGAGGAGCCATACTGACGACACATTACATGGAAGAGGCAGATGCATTGTGCTCAAGAATTTGCATTATGGTCAATGGAAAAATGGAGTGAGTGATGTCTACTTTGATAATACTTTTATCTAGTGGTTGTTAGCACTGTTTCATTTAATCCAACTGAGAAAGGTGAATGCACATTTAATTTATTTTGTAGATGGCAAGGTCTGAACCAAAGTTTTATTTCTTTCTTCTCTATAAATTTTAATTCTTTCTTTTGGTAGCACCCATACAAAATATTCTTCCCCAACTCCACCTCCTCCAGATAGATTTAAATTGAATATGGTCCTTACTTTCATAATCATTTATATTTTTGCATACAAATGATTTTATGTTGCTGACATATTATATGGAGCATCATTTACTGTTATCCATGTTCAATAAATTAAGTTGCCAAAATGGTAACCTCAGGATATATTCTTTCCAAGGGTGATAGTTATGGTCATTTGTTAATTTTGGCATTTTCATCATACTTGAGGTGATAGTTGTTCAGCATGTGTCTGCCCCAACTCCACAGTGCCATGTTCAATACTTGGCTGTAGCTGGCATAGGCATGTAATGATACTGCAATAGATTTCAGGAATATTGAAATTTTTTTCATGATACAAAACATCATAATTCCACCTGCATAATGCAATATGCATGATACAACCTGAGGACAAAAGGTAATTAATATGTCATTTTATAAATTCACTACATTTGAAGTTTGAAAAATAATATTAAGATTTGACTATTCTAGCTTCTTTCATATTGTATTTTATTTTGAATTTTGTAATAAAAGATCAGATTAGGATTATTCATATGTTTAAATGTAATAATAAAGTGGTACTGCACTGACAAAATGAAACTCATCATGTTCAATGAAAATATACCCAGCATTAGTATTGGGATACATACGGTAATGGACTTCTGTACTCTAATGCTGTATTTTGTAGCAGCACCTTGTCTCTCATGATATATATTTTACCAAGACTTGTCAATCATGATACGTATTGTACCAGAATTTGTCTAGCAAGATAGATGTGGGAGGTCAAGCGTTTGAACCCTGGCCGAGTCATACCAAAGACTTAAAAAATTGTACAAGCAGCTGCCTTGGTTGGCGCTCAGCATTAAGAGGTTAGTGCTGGGACTGGTCGGTCTGGTGTCAGGATAATGTGACTGAGTGGGACATGATGCTGCATGTCTGCGGCATGATGCCCCAGTGCTATACATCACTATAAACTGTCACACTGCAGACATCACAGTGATATGACTGAAAAATTGTTAAAGCTACATTAAAAATCCAAAACACACACACACACTGTCATGATACTGTTGTATCAGCATTTATGTATCATGATACATATTGTATTGGAACAGTGTATCAGGATAACTTTCATATCGTGACACAACAGTGGATATACATGTCGATGATATTTGGGAAGATTCAAAAGGTTAACAGTCACCAATTTCAGGTTTGATGTTTTTGTCATGGTTCTTCTGTTGCATACAAATCATCTAAGAAAACCACATTACACTGAAACATCTCAGCTATATGAAGTTTGTCTGAACTTTTTTATTTTAATTACATAACATAAATGTGAACCTTTTATGATGAAATCTGCAATGGGCAAAATAATGTGGCCACTCTGTCCCTCAGACATTTTGTCCATCTGAAGCCAAGTTTATTTTTGTTGTTGTTGTTGTCAATGTCAAAATCTACCTTCTCATAAGTATTTGCACATTTCACCAGAGGTCATTACAGATGCCATGTGATTTGCGTTAAAGGTCAGAGAATTGAAGTGAAGATAAGACATTCATCTGAGGAATGCGGAATTTTTCTCTTCTTATTTTTATTAACATTTTTATGCTGTTCTCTTTAATATCAGATGCATTGGATCAGGTCAACATTTAAAGATGAAATATGGCAGTGGTTATCTATTGGAAGTGAAGCTAAAGCAACAGACACAAACAGGTCCAAGGTCATCCTCAACAGATACAGTGCTTCCTGGCAACGTCAGTCAGAGTATGCAAAAACTGGAAGACTTTATTCGTAACTTGTTTCCACAAGCAAAACGTTTGGAATGCTTTGGAGAGAGAGCACAATTCAAGATTCCAATGAGTGATGTACAGTCTTTGGGAAAGGTGTTTGCTGTCTTAGAGCAAGGTAATGAAAAGGAACTGTAATGACATATTGTATATGCAACCATAGTTTAATCTCAGGTATGAACTATAGAGTGAGAGCAGGGGCAAATGCTTAGATCTCATGGGCTGCTGTCATGAATTGTTCTATATTTTCTTCAAAACTTACCCACAAAAATACTTTACAAAGGATAATATTTGTTAATGACATGTAAGAAGAGAACAGGATAGTTTTGAAATCTAACAGTTTTACATTCATGTGCCTTCTTTGCCTTCTTATATCTACTGAATTCATGTTGGACTATTGTACTCCTTTACTGCATGGTAGCCCTGTGAATCTGATTTTGATATTTATTCGCCCAAAAGAACCCTAATTAATTCCAGTGAACACTAAAAACTGATTAGTGCTAACAAACTACATAGACCCATATCTGCTGGCCCATTATGCAAAAACAAATCGGAGATGATTCAGTTTTGCAGTTGGATTTGACTTATTAAAGGTTATATATTGTAGGTATCACTTTTCTGGTAGTGACAGTGATATCATCATCATCATCATCATAATCATCATCATCATCATCATCATCAACAACATTAAGTTTCATCAGTTGCTGTATCAACAGGCAAAACTAATTCAGTATATTAATATATGCCTAATGTTTGTATTCTAGAGTTTTCTGTCTTGTCTGCAGAAGCAGAAAGCTACCTTATCATAATATTTTTCTTAGAAAACACATCGCAATCTGCTACCTACATTCTTTGTATATTCTCTGTAATTCTTTGTGCATCAACCATAAACAATTGCTGCTTCAAATTTCTTCTCAAAAATCAACAAAACAATTAAGTGAAATATATAGTAATAGCTGAAGAACCTTTCTTTATTGATTCAATAACTAAACTGTTGACCATTACTAAATGTATGTTCTCTTTGCAGGGTATGATCCATAATTTCTTGTTAACATCATCATAGTGATAAACCATTTAAAACTTGTTATCTCATTCAAAGAGGTGATTAAAGGAAAGTCCATATTGTATTTTATTTATCACATATAATTATGCAGAAGACATGTTTTTATATAATTCCCAACCAGAAAAAAATTATTTTGTATTTCTATGCAATAATTGCTTTAAAGCTTTTATCACTGTCACTGCTGGCTGCAATTAGATCTTGTCCAATGACATCACAGTTTAAGTTTAAAATGGCTACAGGGGTCCTGAGTGACCAAGTGGTCTAAAGCGCTCACCATTATGGATCACTGCCATCTCACCTCTGTCTGCATGGGTTCGAGTCTCAGGTTCGGAAAATGTGGGTATGTGAGAAAGCTTGCCAGTAGCTTCTTGTGGGTCAGTGTTTCTTTCCATGGTTTTCCTGGGTTCTTCCTCTACCATTAATACTGGCCGCCATGTATAGCCTATCTTGTGCTGAAAAATGGCGTTAAACCCTACAACAACAACAACAACAATGGCTACATGTTCTTCACATTTGAAACTTCTAAGTACAGTACATCCATGCTAAAGATAACAAACTATTTATTTACTAGCCAGAGAATCCGGATCATAGTACTCCATGATAAAGATACTTACTAGTCTGATACTCCTGATCATAGTACTCCATGATAAAGATACTTACTAGTCTGATACTCCTGATCATAGTACTCCATGATAAAGATACTTACTAGTCTGATACTCCTGATCATAGTACTCCATGATAAAGATACTTACTAGCCCAATACTCGTGATTACAGTACTCCATGATAAAGATACTTACTAGTCTGATATTCTTGATGATGATACTCCATGCTAAAGATACTTACTAGTCTGATACTCCTGATTACAGTACTCCCATCATGGACATAACATGTTTAACATAACAAACTTATTGCTTATATGAACTAGTCAGAGACTCCTAATTACAGTACTTACTGGATGCTAAAGATAACAAACAACTTACTTCCTGATCAGAGACTAGATAACAGTACTTCCATGTCAAATATTACAGACGACTTACTAGTCCAAGACTCCTGGTAAGTACATCCATATTTAGTTTTAGTTAAGAAAAACCTATATCATCACATTTACATATACTTTAATCAGGGACCTACATTTGTTATATAGGTCCCTGGTTAAATTACATATTGACAACACAGCATTGTTTTTTATGAAAAGGTTCCGTTGAAGTCTGTCTATTCTTCAGATTGTTTGCAAAATACATATTTGTAATTTACATTTAAATTTTCACAGGTAAAAGGGACCATGACATTGAAGAGTATAGTTTCAGCCAATCAACTCTTGAACAGGTAAGTTTTCCTTTAATAAGTTATTTTTGAAACATTTATGTTTAAATCACCAGCTAATTGATGCTGACAGCATTTCCCAAAGAGTAAGCTTGGAAGTTTGGTCTAAATCTCATTAACTTGGTGTTTCATTCTTCAAACTTACATGAGACATAGATTTTATCCAGTCAGGCCTGGAGATCATAAGACATTTAAACATGAGATTGGTATGAGCCAATGAGAAACGACCTAAGGTATGAAGTACATTACTGATTAGTCCTTCAAGATGTAACACCTTATTAGCTCACCTGGCCATAATGCCAAGTGAAGCTTATGGTATGGCACTGTATCCAGAATCTGTCTCTTGGTCAACATTTGCTTGTTACGTCTCTGTAAACCATGTTTTTTATTTGATTTTTATGAAACTTGGAATATATACTTATATCATCAAAAGATTGGTACATTTGATTATGAACAAAATCCACCCATATTAGTGAGGTGATCTTCCATCTGATTGGCTGAACTTGTTACTACTCTGAAAGTCATATTTCTGATCTGATTTTAATTAGACTTTTATTGTAAAGTTCTCAGAGAAGTTTGATAATAAACAAGAACAACATATGTTAAATGAGGCGATCTTGTATCAGATTGGCCCAATTTTTTACCACTCTGGAGGCCATATTTTTTGTTCATGAAAATAGACTCACTGGATATTGTGAGGAACTCATCCAAGAACTTTGTGATAAAACTCATTGAACTCATTCAAGAGCTGCATTATAAACTAATTGGATATCTTGATGAAACTCATTGGGCTTTTTGATGAACTCGTCCAAGAAATCATTGGACATCTTGCTGAACTCATCCAAAATCTTTATCATGTAAACCCATGTTCTAAGTTGGATCAGAAATACAGCTTCCAGAATTGTGGCAAGCTCATCCAATCAGATGCAAAATCACTTAATGGGTATGCATTTATCTTGGTCATCACTGAAATTATCAGAGATCTTGATATAAACACATGATGAGTTCAATGAGTTTTATTATAAGCAAGATCTGTACATTTTAATCAAGCTCAGTTTGAAATATTTCTCAAATGACATGCAATTTAGTCATTATTTTCATTAAAAAACTTGTCTTCTTTCTAAAGTGATGTAAGGAAAGTTGTGCATGATAGAGACTATGGAGACTCACAGGCTTGGGTTACACAGAGGTCTTTCCTTTGCTAAAAATGATGTAAATCAGATTTAAAAATACTAGAACACAGTTTGTGTATATTTAAATAAAAAATTATTACAAATTAAGAAAAATAATATACCTTATACAATATAATTAATAATTTGTAATTTATAACTGAAGAAAAATTATAAAACGAAAATATTGTTACAGATAATGTACAATTGCATTTTGGCAACTATACGCATTACTATAATTAAGGATTAAATTTATTTTGCACTATTATTAACTTTTGTTTGCAAGTAAATATGGTTTTTATTTTCTCTTGTTGGTTTTGCTCCACTAAGAACTTATTTCTTTAAAAGCCATGTCCATGTTTATAAAAGTATTTGCAGCAAATTATTTTGATGAATTTGAAATTCTAAAATTTTTGGAAGCAAGTTTGATATGTTTAGTGAAATAGACTTTGACTGTTGCTAGCGAAGAAATATTAAAGTACATGAAACATTTGGCATGTTTTCATTACATTTATTGTTCATTATTTTATGCCATTTCATATATTCAGTGAATATATTCAAATTTATTTTGAAATTTACATTTGTACATTTAGCTTTTAATTAAAACAAAATATACCAATATGATTTTATCCTGAAGGACTTCCAAAATGAATTATCAAGAGTAAAGAAACCCATGGCCTTAGGATTTTAAAAAACCTCTGTGAATTTATTTTCAGTTTGTGTGAAAGCCATGTGACTATACGGCACAACTAAAATCTTCATTTGTAAATGTTACATTAAAAGGTCTTGGATGATTAAATTATGAGCAATAGAATATGCATAATAATTGTGCCTTTATTATTAAGTGGAAATATTTTGCTATAGTAAAGCACATCAGTGTTGCATCAGGCCCACTTGGATCACATATAAATTGCTTGCTTGTTTCAAACTGAACACTACATGCATACTCTTTAAGAACAATGTCAATCCAACATTTAAAACTACCAACACCAAAAACTAATCCATCAAAAAGTCATTTACTTATACTGAACCTACTAACTGGAATCAATTGGGACTCAAAGTGAAACAATATGATAGTCTTACTATATTCAAGGCAGAATATTACACGTACTTCAAAGCCTCTCACTAAATGTTCCCTCTTACATGTTATGAACATGAACATAAGATATTTTTATTTTCTTTTTTGTAGGTATTTTTGGAATTTGCCAACAAGCAACTTGATGAAAGTGAAACAGAAGGTAATAGAGAAGAGGAGATAAAAGAACAAAGCACTACAATCAGACTCTGAGGGATAAATATTTCTATGAATTATTACAATGAGACTGATGGATAAATATTTCTACAAAGTACTACAATCAGACTCTGAGGGATAAATATTTCTACAAAGTACTACAATCCGACTCTGAGGGATAAATATTTCTGTGAAGAACTACAATCAGACTCTGATGGATAAATATTTCTACAAAGGACTACAATCCGACTCTGAGGGATAAATGTTTCTACAAAGGACTACAATCAGACTCTGAGGGATAAATATTTCTATAAAGGACTACAATCAGACTCTGATGGATAAATATTTCTACAAAGGACTACAATCAGACTCTGAGGGATAAATGTTTCTACAAAGGACTACAATCAGACTCTGATGGATCAATATTTCTACAAAGGACTACAATCAGACTCTGATGGATAAATATTTCTACAAAGGACTACAATCAGACTCTGAGGGATAAATATTTCTATAAAGGACTACAATCAGACTCTGAGGGATAAATCTTTCTACAAAGGACTACAATCCGACTCTGAGGGATAAATATTTCTACAAAGGACTACAATCAGACTCTGAGGGATAAATGTTTCTACAAAGGACTACAATCAGACTCTGATGGATAAATATTTCTACAAAGTACTGCAATCAGACTCTGAGGGATAAATATTTCTACTGAATTTGCCTAAGATGTTTATATGCTAGAGTTCTTAGACTAAAATAGTAGCTTGAAATTGTTTTGAAATTGAAGTCACTAAATTATCAGGCTAATTTTTGAACTTTCCTATCATCCAGAGTAAAGACATTTCCTGTTGCCATATACTGTGAGATCTTTAAAATCTGTAATTGTCAACAATTAACATTTCATAAGGATCAATTATTATTACATATTTGTCTTTTTCTAATCACTTGTATTAAAATTATTGTTCTACATGGATGTTGAACATATACAAATAATAAATTAACAAATCTTTTTAACTTTTGTTTAAACATGAAGTCCTTCTAGATCATAATTTTAAATTTAATTTAATTTTGTTTTTAAAGAGTTAAAACCTTATATATTTAGGTTTGTAATATATCTCACCTTTATAAAGTGAGCAAACAGTTTAATTACATCTACAACAAAGTTACAGGAGCTTTGATGATGGATTTTGTCCTCTAGATTTGTTGATTTGCTAGTTGAACAACTTTGTTTCTGGTTTTGATCCACATAATGTAAATTTATTATCAATTAATCTATTTTTTTTTATATTACACATTTTTCATATATCACACCTGAAACCCATTCATTACTCAATATTTTATCCATTTAATAAAGCAAAATTGTAAAAAATTAAAGAAAAAGAACTTAATATTGTGCCCACTGTCTTTGCTAGAACAATTGTTAACTTTGTTTACTGCTTTCTAGATTATTGCTTTTTTATGGTTGTTCTGAATAATTATCTGTACATAAGAAACAAAATAATATTATATACATGTTGTGTGTATTTACATTTTCTTTTATATTTTTCTGCATGTGTACTCCTTGTTGAATATTTGATAATTTGTGGCATATTGCATGTAATATTTTATTGTGTGTATTTCTTAGATTGAGCTATAAACACTTTAATTTTAGTAACTCTTTTATATTGTGATCAACAGTTAATTAGAGCCTTTTTGCTTTCTCCTTGTTGTTATCTCTTTGAAATTACTATCTTCTAAACTCTTATCAACTGGTCTTTGTGTAAATATACAATTAGCTGCATCGGTTATTTTTACAGGATCACTTCAATTTGCAGTATTGTTGTTGTTTAAGTTTAATTCATTATTTATTGATTAATTTATGGACTTCTCTTCTTTGACTAGTTCATTTATATCTCTAAAATCACTAGGATCCCTTAATGATATTTATGCAACCATTTACTTAGAGGGAAAACAATACAATACAGACAATCCATGACAATCTATTATATTTAAGGTTTCATCATTAATGCTGATGTTTAACCTATTTGTTTTATCTCTTTGTAGTTGCTTGCAATTTCCATTAACATGGTATTCAACATAATTATGATGAAAAATAGTTTGAACAGGTAAAGCCTAGCAGAGTAGAGTAACTGCCATTGAAGTAGGTTTTGGTGTTATTCATTTGGTCAGGATAAATGTGTACATTTTTAGATTGTAAGAAAACACATAATGTATTAGATTCAATAATTGTCTGTAAAGACCTATCTAAATTTTAGTAATTTAGAGTTGCGGTTTGTTTTATATGCTATGTATTTATTGCTATGGTGGTAATAACTCTTTATGGTTAAGTTTTAATCACTCAATATCTATAATAGTAGTCATGATAAGTGGGGTTTCTCAGGCAAACACCTATTTTGTATTAGGATGACAGCATGATTCTTATCCCCTACTTCTTCCCCATACAAATACAAAAACAACTTTGTTGAGGCAACAACGTCGATTTTATTATCGATTACTTAACTCGAGAACCTGTTATTGAATCATCATCGTTGTCAGACAAAATAGGGTTGGCTGAGAAATGCCCCACCTATCAAGACTACTGTGCTTTTTATCAGATTTCATAAAAAATTTTACTATACCTAACATTCACAAAATTTTACTCTACCTGACATTCACACAGAATTTACTGTAATAACCAATCTAAAAAAAATCCATCTTGCTAAAATCAATACTATCAGACATTTTATATCCCAACGTGAATGTCTTGATGCCATCAGAACAATATCACTTGTCATCAAAATTACAAAGACCAGATTTTTTAATAACATAAGTCTCAGTTTTGTGACAGTTTGATCTTATTGCCATGATCTCTACATAACTAGAAAATCCGTCTAACGCAGCTTTATAATTATCGAATCCTATCTCCTTACCGACTACATTTTTTAAATTTCCCTTAGCTCGTTTCTTAACTTTATTATCAGCTAGTTTTAGACAGTACATTTTGCTATGATATCCGATGAAATCGACGATAGGAACAAAATTTGTCTCATGCCTAAATTTTCCTATCATTTTTTTTATTATTGTTGCAGTGAAATCCACTGTTTTTGATAATCTGAATGATCAAACAGCTCTCGGTTATCATAAAATCCTTTATAAATATCATCAGATTCCATATTGTACACAAACTAGTCAGTGTCTGTAAATAACAGCCCCACATCAGACCACTTATCTTTAACAAAATCGTAATGAAATTGGTACATTAACCACTTTGAGGGGCCTCGAGGGGCCAAGTGGTCTTGAGCGCTCACCGTTCCGGATCACTGCCATCGTACTTCTGTCTGCGTGGGTTCGAGTCTCAGGCTCGGCTAACGTGCGTACATAAGAAAGCTTGCCAGTAACTTCTCGTGGGTCGGTGGTTCTTCCCAGGGTTTTCCAGGGTTCTTCCTCCACCAGTTATACTGGCCGCCATGAATAGCCTATCTTGTGCCGAAAAGGGCATTAAACCCTACAACAACAACAAAAACAACAACAACAACTTTGATATCTCAAGTACTGCCATACCGACATAAACTGGCTTGTTTAACTTCTAGTTTGTTTTTCTTGCTTGAATGGCTACTAGATTTACATTAAAAAGTTTCATACTAACAAAATCATCTGATGCTACAAGTTTATAAAGAAGTTTCACGTTATTGACGATCTCAGTATTGACTTGCTTTCTGTTATTTTCCATGGTCTTGCCAAAGATGCTGTTCTTCATAAGTTTGAATTTTTTATTTTTAATTCTGTTTTGGCAACTGCTCGTCGTGCTGTGTTTGAGTCGATATAATCTTTCATCCAACATGACTGACTAAATTTTAAAACTCGATGAACTTTTCTTAATACAAGGTCATGATCAAGTGCTTGTTTCAGATTGTTGTAATGCAAAACGTATCTCTGTTTGTCAAGCAGATTAGGAACTAGTTTGTTTACAACAGATTACCCTGTGAATAATTTCTCTGTTCATCAGATAATAAACTGTTGTCGATCAGCATTGATTCTGGACAAAATAGATAATCTTTATGCTTATCATGAAGCTCAACAGGATAAACAAAATCAACTTCAACAAATTAACTAACATCAGGATTCTCGCATCCCGCTGTTACGATTTTATCAGTTTCATCAAAAAACTGTTTTTCACTGATCCACCTGAAACCACCAACCGGCATAGACTCTGACATTTCATAGTCGTACAGGTTGTTGGCGTTAGGACAGTTTATAAAACTTGATGGAGCTGTCTTATCTTAGTCGTGTAAATATTTATTATTAGCCCTGTCATGTTATTTTTGTTACGACACTTATTACACCGAGAATTACCTGCTCAATAAAACAGAACATATCTGGGTCTGTTAACAACTCCAATTTTGTTTTGCTATGTTTTAGTAATGCATCCCAACTTAGTCCGGGTGCCGAATAATACCAGGCTGGATCGAGTCCGTAGTTATCACTGCTGACTTTTCTGAAATTTTCAAATATATCTGCGAGCAACAAAACATTTGTGACAAGATACAAGTCATGATAATCACCGCAGTTTTTGCAGCCGAACGAGTCCCATATCGATCGAACATAAGCATAATCATCATTACTGACACTCTCAAGATTTAACCAAGAATAAAACGTATCTTTGTCAGGTAAACATGTTTTATCAAATCTGCTCCAATCATCAAGATACTAATAAGGAAAAATTCCTTTTTGTGTCAATAAACTACCAGCAGTTTCACCGAAATGCTCAGTCAAATTACCAAACTCACCACATCCTTTTACTACCTCGTTCAGCGATGCTGCCATAAACTGCAGACCATTGATAAATCTTACCTTGCCGAATGTCACAGACATATACTTTTCTGTGCTATTTGGAATACATTTTATTTTATCGGTGTTATTAATTTTCAGATGGTTTATTATGTCTTTATTGCCGAACGCTTCAACTACAATATGAAAATAATATCCTCTGAAATTATGAAAGACAACAGGAATGAAATCTGGTGAGGTATATTTTAAATTACATTTGTCATGTGCTGGACCGCGATACGTTCTAGTAATATGATTGATCTTTTATACGGTCAGGTCCAAGCTTACGTTCACAAATATGACATTTCTGCTGCAGCAAATCTTGCTTCTTGTTCATTGTGAGCGGTCTCATGGCTTCTGTCTTGGCGAGTAACATCACGATAAAATCAATTTTGTTGATAAGGTTTTTTCAGAAGCCAGACAGCAGAATTTGCGCCACGATAATTTTTTTTAATTGATTTTGATAAACGTTGATCAGCAGCACAGATGACTTTATACGCTAGTCCGCATGGAATATGTTGTTAAATTTTTCTTGTCGAAGATTTATCAGGGTTATTTTCTGCTCTTAGCACTGGAAGTAACATAGACTTGAAATCAGCGTAAATTGTACAAGGCACTTTCATCTTGAGTCTGTAATTTGTAAACTGTAATAATTTTTCGTCTTCACCAGGCATATATATCTTCTGTACGTTAGAGCAGTATTCGAGATGTCGATCGAGAAGCAGCTGAGATTTACAGCCGTACAAGAATCCGAAACAGAAATATTATTTTCCTTATGCTTGTGATATTGCCATCCAACTAACCCTTTAAAAGTTTTGATCCACGCGTAATGAGTTTTTATAAAACATCAAGTTTATTGTCTGCTGAAATGGACATTTGCTAGATTATCATCAACACCAAATACGTTAACCCCACCAGATAACAGCTGTTTTATTTGCTTTTTGAATTTTATACTTTGATTTTCAGCGACTGGAAACTTAATCCAGTAAAACTGAGTTTATTAACATGACCAATATAATTTGATACTCAGTAAGGATGATCTCGTGCTGGAAATAACGCCGATACTATGGACAACGACATCAAATCTGTCACAGTTAAAAGTCTACGAGATCTTGATGTAATATAAGGATCAGCAAATTCCTCGCGTTGTTGCTGAGCAGAAAGCTGCTTTGACGTAGGCGTCTCTGCAGTAGGCTGCTGGGATCCTGAAGATACATTGAGCTTAGAAAACTGAACATAAAACTGCACTATTATTTTCAGACCCTTGTGCATGGCAAGCTCGGATTTAATTGTTGGCAGTAGCAGGTGATATAAATTTGTGGCAGAGAAATTTATTAACACAAATTTATTATCAAATCTCCAGCTGTTATCGAACCCAGCAAATGCGGTTGCAAATTTCTTAGGCTGATAGCTTGCTAACCACATCAAACCTCGTTTTGCAATATCAGCAAGTTTTAACATCGCTATATCTACTGTTTTAGATTTATCTAATAGTACGATGCGAAGATGTCAATAAGAGAAACAAAATTGTTATTATTATAAGATAAGCAATATTATGCTTAGTGGACTCGTACCAACGGTTAGTGAGCAGGAGATATTTTACGTTCATCAGAAGTACAACTGCTATGAAGGAAATATGCTGGGAGTAGTGATTAATCTTAAAACAAAAGTTTCGTTTGCAATTAGAACTTCAGAGGGTTATAAGATAAAAGTGAAAGGTGTTGATGATACTAAGTACACTGAAATGTGTATCACGGATTTTATTTATACGCTGTTCTGTGATAAGATTCCAACGGGGATGCGAGTTTATCATGTGCATGATCAGGTAAATGACAATAATATCAGCAATTTGTCATTGCAAGACAAGTTTCAACAGCATACGATTTATGATAAGTACGAGGCAAATGACATATGCGTTATCAGATGTATCGAAACGAAGAATGTTGTTGGTTATATTAATAATCATGGGTATTTGAATGTGATGATTCGAATAACTAATACTAATCAAGTTTGTTACAGATCGTACAGATCTGTTTACGAAGTTTTTCATGGTTTGATTTCTAGTGGCTTAGTTGTGGATCATAAAAACGGAATTAGAAACAATAACCGACTTGAGAACCTTGACCTTATGTCACAACAAGAAAATGTTCTTCGAGGAAAAGGTCAGTTTAATCTTAAACAATATGTCCGTCCTATTATAGCAACTAACACTGCCACAGGTGAAGATATCGCATTTCTATCGATCTCAGCAGTAGCAAAACATTTTAACAGTAAAATTTGTTGCTGATGGAACACAAAAATCTGTCTTTTAATAAATAACTTGGGATAAATATTATTTCAATTCGAATAACCTGCTGTTTAAAACATTTGCGACGTCGCTGTTTGTCAAACAACAACTGACATAATTGTTTAGTGTTTCTCCATCATATTCGACAGAGATCTTGCCTTATTTCAACATACGATCAAATTCTATGTTGCTTAATAAAATCAAATTATTTTTCTCTCGTTCTACTTCGAAGTGAGCCACAGCGTTAACATCGTCAAGAAACATATTCGTTATAGCTTCTTCTAGCTGATAAGGATTTACTACATTATCTCGCGTACTAAATCAATCCATATTTATAATTAATACAAAACTGCTGTCTAGATATCTATTATCAGAATGATTCTGAGATCTTCCCTTGTCAAACAACAGTAAGCCCACTTCACAACAGTATCCCTGTCATATCTAACAGATATTTTTAAATATTTCTCAAGTTCGGATACCTCAGAATCTGTTGGTAGCACATTAAACGCCGAGTAAGAATCATATTCAGCTAGTACGTTCACATACATTTTCTTGTTTTTTCATTGCTCATAAATAGCATGACAGCATCTGATAACAGGTTCATATTTAAGATTTTAGCTCTGACGATACTTCTTATTTCATCTGTCATTTTATTACAGTAATTAGATAAAAGTCTTATATATAAGATGTCCCAAACAGTTTTGTTGTTCGCGAAAGATTGTCAGATCTTTACTCTGATATCGATGGTGATATTGTAAAATGCAAACATGAATCACATCAGGATTCAAAGAATTAGCATGCAAAGCATTTCAATACTGCTAGCAAGCAAGATTTGAAGAATCATAGTATTTTACACAGGGAGTGCCTGCACTCCGAATTTGATCTAGAAACGTATCTGTTTCCTGTCGTCGAGGATAAATTTGCTGATGAACCAGGTATAGGACCTCAAGATGAATACGTTTATGTCGCAGCAAAATTGCGATATAATGTCAAATACCACCTCGCTGAAAAGATTAAAAAGATTAATTTTACTGTCTCTGAATATCAGATATTCTGAGAGTTGTTAAAGCCGTTCATGAATCATGGACAGCTTGAAGTTTATGTCCTTCGAAAAAATATAAAATTTGGTTTTCTGTTTGTTAAGATTTTTAACCTGATGGGAGAGTGTGAGCACTCCGCTTTACACTCTACGCGAAGACAACGTTTGATAACGTTGTGCAGGCCAGTGAAAGGTAAGTCTGCAAGTTGAAATACGAAACATTTACTGGATTGGATCGCTAGCGATCTGATTAAAGAGGTTTGATTGCACTAGTTGGTATCCAGCTATTAAAACTGTTTCTGTAACCTCTCCATTTAACCAAACGTCGCTTACCTTTGCTTGCTATTATTCGCTCAATGAAGAATATATCTTGCTCTGTCCGCTGCAGCTCCTGTTCGTAAAAACTTCCAGTAATTTCTTCTCCGGGATTGTTATCCCGGGATAAACCTTGCAGCTTATACGTAACAGGTATTGTTGTTAAAATTTTATCCGAGACATTTGTTTGATAAACATAACACAGTGATATCCACAAGCTGCAGTTCCAACTGGCTGATGTTGATTAGAAGAGTAATTTATTTTTGTTGTACTTCGACGATAACATGTACTGTTTAATAACATCAGTTGGTGGCAGTGCAAAAGAGTCAAAATGACTGTTTTTATAAAGGGTTACCGAATGCGTGTCAGATCCATCATTAAAATTTTGAATATTTATTGCACAACTTACTGAAGCTGTTGGCGAAACGCCTTGCGTTTTGGGTTGAAGTGATGACTCATCTTTAGAAAATACTCCTTGAAATCCGTTGATATCTTTTAGTTTATCTAGAATCTAGAAGTTGTTTAACGGTGGGTACTAGGTAGCATCAGTCCTCTCCCACGTCCTTTGCCCAGCAGATTTGGAAGTAAACTTCCCGCTATTCCGACTAGCAATAGCCCTATGAATCCACCTTGGACCGCTTTCCGGTTCGTTTTCGAGGTTTTCTTTTCTTTAATTTTTTTTTTTACGTTTCGTTGCTGTTTTACGTTTTTGAACACTTCGAGCACTTTTTTAATAGTAGTTAGATAAAATCACTAGATTACTACCTGTTTGACACCGTCACCGGAACAGCCTTTTGTTGTCGCACTGGATATTGCCCCTGAAGCAGCAGCTATTCCCAATGCTCCTTCGGTAGTACCGTTTTTACAATAGTTGCTAGTGCAGGTCCCAGAAATCCTCCGCGTATTTCTTTACTTAACTTGCGCTGCTGATAAACTTAAGATAAATGGCTTGCGCAGTCGCATTTTATTGAGTTGCCACTGTGTTAGTATCATTTTTGCCGGCGGAGTGCTAGCACTTGGCGCTCCGAAATCTATCTCCAACGAAACTGGCTGTCGTTTAACAATAGTTTGTGTTGATTTTTATAAACGCCTTTTATAAATTACAATATACTGCCATTTTGATAATGTATTCTAATGGAGGACTTGATATACCTCTCTCGATAACTGAATGATACCCTACATCAGAACATTGGTTTTATTGCTACAAATCTTGGATATACGGCGTCATGATTACAATTATTATAGCTTGTACAAGTTGAATGTCTGGTATAGGACCATAAAGATCATGTCATAAAACGGACTGAGTATGAAGTTGGATTACATTGCGTAATGTAAGAAATAATGAGAAAAGTGCCTACCATACATTAAAGTGTTTGCTTCAGAACCATGCTTCCAGTCATATTCATATATTTTATTCTACATGTTTAATCACAGAAAGTTTACAGATTCTTAAATAAATGAACCGATTTTTAAATTGATGGCATATAAATATTAAGGGCAGCATAGGAAACTGCCCCTATTACTTGTTACTGATCTTTTTATCTGCATAAGCCTTATATTTTAATTATTTTTTTACCAGTTACAGAAATTTTAACACATTTCCCTTTTGATATTCTTGCACTTCATCACTTCACGTTGAAGTTGATTGTGAAGAGTTTATTTTCCATATTTTTGTTCTTTCGATTCTTTATCTTTACATTTTCAGAACTTTTACCTTTAAATTGGCAAGTATTGCTAATATTGTTCAGATGTAATGTTAAAGTTCATACATGCATACATATGTTCGTACATACATACATACATACATACATACATACATACATACGTACGTACGTTCGTACATACATACATACATACATACATACATACATACATACATACATACATACATACATACATATGGACATACATACTGACATCGCACCTCTATCCGAGTGGGTTCAAGTCTCGGGCTCGGTCAAAATAAGTGTATGGGAAAGATTGTCAGTAGCTTTCCGTGGTTCAGTGGGGTTTTTTCAGAGCTCTCCCGGCAACCGTCTGCCTCATATAAAATATCACTGAAGGCAGCTAAAATGTAATCTGCTTTTAGTTTCGCTCCGTTAATGATGTGTGTATTTTAAACTGAAAGAAGAAAAAAGATTGTCAAACGATGTCCTCGGGTATCGTAGAAAACAGAAGTCTGCATCCAAGTAACATTTCCCGTATGGTATTTACTTGTCCCCAAACTACCCCTCCTATCTATACACATAAGTGTCGCTATCCCCAAGCTACACCCCCAAAGAATAGATCCTGGTTCCAAAACCTAATTCTAAATCATATCCCAAAATCTGAAGCCTCTGTCTTGAACGGTCTTGGTGGAAATGCGTAAAATTAAACATCTTGCCAAATCACTTCCGACTTTATATAAAATAGCATATATACAAAATATTTACTCTTATCAATACCTTTTATGCTTGCTTATAAGTCAAACCAACTGCAAACTGAACAACCCCAGATCAGCCATCCAATGATACGCTAGCAGATCTGGGTCAATGCAGTTTGTTATAAGTAATCAGTAGGAGAAAGGTTAATAAGTGGAAGTCGACTCAAAAGGAGTGTAGACTGTACCTTAGGTACAATAGTGTAAAGACATGGACATTTGTATGAAGCGTTTGATTGATCTGGATCAAGAATTTAGTCTTTCTTGAAGAAATTCCTGAAGAACAAGACAACAATTAAAGTGGGATTAGAACTGTCAAACTGGCAGCCCCCTCTCCCCCCCCCCAACAATGATGGATAATCTTCAAATTTGTCTGGGTTTTTATTGGGGAGGGGGTCGTCTTGTTTTAAAATTTGGTCTTAAGTTTAGGTCGATATCAATGAAATGCGATTAAAAAATTTTTGGTTATTTTGGTTATATTCTTGTGTGGTTGCTATTGCTTCTGTAGCAGCGGGGTGTGATACTATCGGTATGTCGGTTTACCGAAGTGTTATGGGGAGGGTTGGGGTGGGTGGGGGCTACGGTGATATTTCACCTTAGCGGTACTTCGGTAGTTTCCGTAAGGATGAAATATACGGAAATTCATATTAAAAGGCCAATTTAATTTTTTATTTCATGGCAACAAAATTACCAAAAGTATTAATTTGTTTTACAATATAGTTGTATTTGTCACAAATTAATTTCGAATATTACAAACATTATGATATTTATGAACCTTTAATCACCTGTATGACACATATCACATATGCCAAAATGGAAGCCGATTCGGGTGTTCTGAAAGATATTCGGGCCAAATCCAACTTCTGACAAATTTTGGATAAAAAATAGATAAGGAAAAAAAAATTATGTCATTGATCTCTGTGTTAAATACCTGTATTTCTTTACAGAACCGACGATCATCATACAATTGCCATCAGATTAGTTGTTTTCTGTTTGAAATCTATGTGAATCTTTAGTCCACTAATTATTTTCTTGCTTGTTGAGTCATTGTGCTATGTGTTATAATACTGGCCTTCTCTGATAAATATCTTGCCCGGGTTTTGGCACCCCACTCAAAGTTTCCCTGTCTATGATATCAACAGTGTAGCTATAACATTATAGGCTTCAGCGTCAAAACTTCCTATCTTTTATCAACAAGCTCCATAATATCTCCACAATGTTTTTTGCAGGATGTTAGATGTTGAGAAACTAATCATCTCACTTCTCAATTATTTTTGGGTTGGAGATGTGATGATCAATGTTTAGTATATTTCGCTAAATTCATCAAGTTTATCACGTATAAGTATTTTTCCAAAATAAAAAATTATTAAATGTGCAACGATTATATCTTTATTTAGTATATTTTTCGATGGGTCATAAAGATCTTATTTCACTTATTATTATTATTATTATTATTATTATTATTATTATTATTATTATTATTACCCCTCAGGTGGCCTAGTGGTTAGAGCGTCCGCCTTGGATGCGGATGATTGCGGGTTCGAACACCGGCCGAGTCGTACCAAAGGCTTATAAAAATGGTACTAGCAGCTGCCTCCCTTGTGGACATTTTCCCTTTTTATACACTGACCAATATCGACGTGTCCGTACGGTAAAGTGAAGTCGCACTCGCTTCTGGTACACGATTTGATACACTTTCTCCAAAGGTCGACTGATGATTTGGTGTGTAACTAAACATACAATCTTGTGAGGTTGGTAGGTGGTCACTTTAAAATCTTAATCCTCTCCAGGCTGCAAGGCTTCTATTAATACCCCAAAGTTCACCACTTGACTCGTGCGATAATTGAGAGTCAATCCTTTCACTTTACACTCGGTGTGCACATCTCCTTAGGGGTCCCGGTATTCGTAGCAGTATCATTTGGGACCGCCACTAGCAAAACTTAGAATCTTTTCGTTTGGGTGCTCTTCAGTCCAGGCTCCTAAACGGTCTCCTTCGATGTCAGGGTGTCGGTGACCCGGGCGATCGATGTAGATGCAACTGTCCGTGTCCAAATACATCACAATATCTCCTAACTGTTCTAAAGCTTTGTACAATTTTAAGCGAGCATGGGTTGTCAGACTGTCACGTAAGCCGCAATGATGACATTTCCAAATTCGTCGTCGGCTTGTACAAAGTTCAGTCTTCTTCGTAATTGGCTAGGATCAAGTCCTCAACGAAGGACGTCCACGTGCTTCTTGTATTTGATTTTGTCGTGAATCATCTGGAAGTAGCGGGAAGGATCGGACAAATACTCCTTCTTGGGTAAGCACGGTCGTAGTGCCTTATTGCCCCACAAGCAATTTAACATGACTTTGGCAAACGATCGCCTTCCTTCGTTTTTCTCCACGTGGTCTAAAGTGTTGTCTTCCTGCTCTAAGTATTTCTCTTTGAATTTCTTTTGGTCCTCGGGAGTGCGACACCAGGAAGGATGGCCGCTGACTTCTTGTTTCAGTTTCAAAAAGGCATGTACATAGTCTGCAAAAATTCCTTTCTGAGTTTCGTCACCCTTGTGGTACTGTTTTGTCTTGGGAAAGTGGTAAATTTCGTACTCTCTAACAATTGGTATCCCAGGTCCAGAGCTTTAATCAATTCCACGCTGACCCACGTTCCCGTCAAGGCACATTCTTCCTGGGTGTACTGGCAAGATTAGTCTTCGTTGCGCGTTTCGGCACAAGTACGGCACAAGGGAAACATCGGTTTTCCTTGGCAATGGTGAGGTAAAACGGGATGGTACAAGTCCATGGGAGGCAAGACTTTGCACTTAATCAATCCTTCGTATTGTCGAACGTTGTCCAGGTCGATGTGTTCCGTCAGAAATTGCGGGTGCCCTGCATGAAAGTGACGATATTTGCACACGTATGGATACAACGAACACACGTCCAAGTATTTGATTTCTTCTTCTTTCTCCTCGTCGGCGTGGTACAGCAAACAGGTGGCATTCGTCTGTCTCCGTACAAACTATCCCGTGGGTTCAGAGGTTCCACCACGTCGTAACTTTCCACGATACGTTTAAACTCGGGATTGGTTTTCAAACGGTGATCGTACTCGTGTTCCACATTACCACCACTTGGTATCCTTGCTGTTCTAACTTCAAGCGCCGTTGACAAGTGGCCTCGTACAAGTCTTCCATGGTACGTTGTAAAAACTGATTTTTAGTGCCACTTTGAGGGTAGCAGATGGGACATCCGTGAAATAAGCAACCGTTAAACTAGTACACGATCTTGGGGTTTTCTAAATCCCAGCCATCCACCGGATACCTTCCGATGGTCTTTTCGCCTCCTCCGTTTCGGGCGTGTTGGATCCATTTGTCCTCTTTGTCGCACAAGTAATGTATCCAGCGTAGGGCTTTGACCGAATATTGAGTTTGACAACATTGGTCGTTTGAGGGCGTATGACAGCCAGTGTCTTCTCGGGCATGAATCGTTTGCGATACACTAAGGAACACGCTTTGGCAATGGTGCAGGCTTTTTTCAAAGGATCGATCCCTCCGTGAAATTTTCCACTGCAGCATCGTAAAATGTCCACGTCGAAACGAAACTACTTTAACATTTCTTCCTGAAAGTCGAAGGGGTCTGAGGCTTGAGAGTTGCACCAAGCTTAGAAAGCTTCTCGTTGTTCCGTGCGTATGTTGTCGTGGTCGTAGTAGTGAGCAACAGGCAAATGGGGCAGAACGGCATGTTGATTGACTTGGGTATTGAAAAAGTGTGGAAAATAGCCTTGGCCATTTCTGTCATTCCGAACGTTTTAGGCATTCGACTCAATGGCATGGCCAAGTAACTCATCGAATCTTTAAACTGCAATTGTCCTACTTGCATGGAAATGATTTTGGCTCCGTTCAAAGTGACTTTTGGACGTTTGGTGCTTTGTTCCGTATAGTATTTGAGAAGAAATTGTCCATCTGTTCCCGAGAAACTGTGAGCCATCACCGTGGCATAGCGATGGCAATCTCCGTAACGTTCGATGTCCTTTTGGCTCAACGTCTCGTCGATAGGGTCTATGAACCATTGGGTAAAATCGGTCAGCGTGTTCGGTCCTCGAACGATTTTTTCACGTCCTCCAGGAATCTTGCTGCAGTGAGGGCAATGACTAAAGATAGGCTCTTGGATGCACTTCTTGCACGCTCGATGAGCCACGCAGAAATTAGGAATGTGAATACCAGTCTCTTGCATGCATTCAAAATCGAGAGATGAAATTCCATTTCTTCTTCTGGTCCTCTTCCTCTTCCTACTCTTGGGGTTGGTATTTTTTAATGTAGCATTCGTGTTCCACGTCCACGATTTGGTGACAAATGTGACATCGCTTCTGTCCTGGAGAAACATGCGCTTGGCATTATTGCTACGTATCACTTGTCCACAAGTAGGGCACAATCTCAGGAGTTGACAAGTCTTTTTCTGTTGTGAACCTTGCGTCCTAAGATGTTGTTGGTAACAGGTAGGGCTGACAAAAGTGCGCTGGCAAGTTGGACATTGCACTCGTTGTTGTTCTTTGTCAAGACAGGGTTTAGAGGCTAAACATCCCTCACATTTCGGTCCACAATGCTTGTGTTGGTCCTGACTGTTATAGCCATAGTCACATTTCTCACAATAATAACTGTATCACAGGAATGCAGTGATACTAGTAATGACATCGAAATGTTCATCGTGATGACAGACGTGAATGCATTTTTCGTCTTTGAAATTTTTGCATCAAACAATAAAGGTCCGCGCACTTCTTGAGGGTGTGCTTTCAAGGTGTAGCGTGGAGCTAAGACGTCTTGCAATGTTTGCATTTCAGGAATGCCACAGGATGTGTCTTTAGATAGCCCCGCTTGCTGTAACAGGAGCTCTGCTTCTCTTCGTTGTTTGGCTCAGTCCGATTGTTGAATAGTTTTCCAGGCTCTTTTCCATTCTGCCGCGCCGTTCTTATCGGCATACATTCGTCCCACCATGATGGCTAGGGCTAAACACATCTTGTCTTGAGGGTTGTTAATTTGGACGAGGCTCTTTTTGGTACAGTGAAGGTCGTCCACCAATAACACCTTTTTGCGTCCAGTCCCTTTGGGAAGAGAAACGTGGGCCATGTACAGTGACGCTTTTCCATCGGTGATGTGAAACATGTTGTTGGACTGCTGCACGTGTTAAATCTTGTCGATGACTTTGGAAGATGTCAGTTCTGATGACCTACTAAACTCGATCCAAACGGGGGACTTCAGACTGTTGTGATAAATGGAAAGTGTCAAGCGATCGTCTTCTTTGGCTTCACATTGCTGTTTCAGTGTGGTGAACATAGAATCCCATACATCGGTGATGAACTCTTCTGCTTTCTCCAGCGGTACGTCGGACTTGTAATCTTTAAACTTCACCGTGTACGTGTAGGCTGTTATTGTAAATTTTCTAGAGGAGCGTTTATCTGTCTTTCGAATGTGATTGAGGGGTTAATGTCGGTGGGCTTTGGCTTGACGTAGACTCTAGGTTTGGATTTCGGTTCACTCATGTCATCTTCAAAATCGCTGGCATGAATTTGAGCTAAGACTTCAGCTACTGTGCGAGGCGATAGGTCACGTTTCTACCTCTTACTTTCTTCTCCTTTCTTCACGAAATGATGCGACCGTTTCATCGTAAGTGCAAAAGTCAAATGACTGCATTTTAAATGCCATGGTCCCCTTTATATCAATGTAAGGCCAGTGTCTTCCCTGAAAATATTCATTTCACACTCAATCCTACCAGAGAGATGAAGGAGCCAACAAAGATCGAACTTCTGATCAGAGCTTTGCGAGGTGTCATAAGAAGGTTTTCTTCAGAGAAGCCAACGGACTAGCCCCCTCTCCTTTCGAGATAAAAGTCAAGATACTTGCTATATCTGTAAGATAAAATTGCATTGGTCTTCAGAATGTCCACAACGTCAAAGCAAGATAGGCGTCAAAAGCAACAAAGGTCAAGATACCTGTTATCATTGTCAAGAGAAAGGACATTGGTCTTCAGACTGCCCTAAGAAACAACAGGAGCAGAAGGAAGAGAGGGGTTCGGAAAAGGAAGAAGAGGTACCCTCCGAAAAGGAAGGACTCAGACACGTTTAGAAAGAGAAGAAAAGAAGAAGAGAAGAAAGTGAGTAAGAAGAGGAAAAACCTGTGACAGCGAAGAAATTCAAAAAGGAGAGAGTGAAAAGACAAAGAAGAAGAAAAATGAACTTTTTATAGTGTTGTGTTGTGAAATTGCATTGTAAATTTGTACCAGAGAATATACCAGAAAGAAAAATGTGTCTCTTGGTTTTGATTTTTATCATAAAGACCTACACTCACGCACTCTAAAACGTAAATCCAGGGGAAAAAAGATTTTGAGTTTTAATTGATTTTGGCAAACATAGAGTTGTTTCTTTTCGAGAGCGATGGGTGGCCCTGAAAAGGGCCATTGGGTGTTTGTTTTTATAAAAAACAAACTCAGGAACGGGAAATAATGAGCTTTAATTGCCTTATCCCTTTGCCACGGACAAGGCCTACTTCTGGACCTGCTGCTGTCGATGATTTGGTAGAGATCGCTAGGGTTGGTATCTGAGGTGTAAAATCCTCGACGTGTGTAAGCAAGGAGAAGGTGGGGAAGGTACTGGTACCCGAAAAATTCTTGCTAAGAAGAGAGAAAATTGACTAACTCCCAATTAAATTCGGTCTCTTCTGAAAGTCGGGCCGCATTTGCTTTGGTAGCCGCTGCTATGCCATCACTTCTCGTCTCCACTTCCTTTGTACCCCAATTCATCGTCTTCTTAGTTTCCGTCATGTTCTAACTTTGTAATCATAGAGTCACTGCACACAGACGCTTGTGCACCTATATAGGGAATGTGACGTCACAAGTAGCTCTCTTCGGATTGGAAGACAAACTCCACCCTGCGACTGAATTTTGTAACGCCTATTAGGATTGGTGAAAGAACTCGATCACTTTCGATCCGCTCTTCCACTATAAATAACCGCGGTTCACTTCATTCCCTTCACCTGTTCTCGTCATAAGATGGAGACTAACGTAGAATCGTCTACCCTCCTATCGTCGATGGTGTTCAACCCGGACTATCCCATGTATGTCAAATCATCATGGGCCATCACCAAGATGACTGATACAGTCCTTTGGAAACGAAGAATCTATGTGGAGAAACAAGGCTGTCTGAAGCGAGTCTTAATCTACGGTCTAGAGGTCAGACGAAGTTTTAGGAAGAGAAGACGATCCGTGCGATGCCCTCTGTGTTAACTGAATGGTGGTAACAATAAACAAAAAAAACCAAAAAACAACAAAGGCCCTTTTCAGGGCCACTCCATTGTCTGGAAAAGATTTACTCTCTTGCCCTATTTGTGTATTTGTTGGTTTTTCTATGTCTCCGTCTCTATGTCTATGTATATCTCTGTTGTATTTGTCCTACCTAGAGTAGCGCGTATTCAGGTCAGCCCCTTGCCACATTGTTCCTCCCGACTGAGGTCAGCCACTTGCAACATATTGCCAGTGTCCAGTACCGTAACGTCACCCCTCTCCCATTCCCCTTGACGCTAGAGAGGCCCACCCATGTTAAAATTCCCCATGTTAAATTTCCGTTGACGCCATAGTGCCGGGACCCTTTTTTCAACATAGAAGTCTCATTGACGCTAATGTGCCCCACTATATTACTTATATATTTGCCACAACTTTCCTGTATGTGCTCTTTATATCTGGATATGAAGTAAAATTTATCAATGAATCATCTTTAATGTCACATGTAATCTAACATTTATAAAATGTTATGTTGCACGAGGGTTTTCGAATGGCTTAATCTCTAACCTAATTTTCGACTCTTTGTGCCAAGTTATTAGTCGTAGTGGAAAGGTTACCTCCCCTAGACCATCTGTTTAAACTTTAAAATGGTATATGTATCTTGCAGTTGTAAAATTACCATTAGGAGCGGCGTGAATAGCCCTGTCTCACAGAATAAATGGGCATTTGTCAGATGGGTTTTATTTCTCTTTAAATTCAGTTTTGGCTTACATTACATTCCTTCATGAATAAGTATAGGTATCCGATCATTATGTATTTTACAGCGGTGGAATACTAATAGCGTACGAAATATTTTGACATGCACCAATTGGCTAGTAAATGGATTTCATTTGCTTCCATTATACATTGAATAAACTTCAGTCAGTGTGCTGTGTGCTCTAGCTGACAACAAAACACGTACTTTTGATTTGATATCCTGTATCTGATTTCCCACGAACAAAATAACACATGAATTCGTTAGTGCGAGCTTATGTTATTCGGTGTGGAACACAATGCTCTGATAAATCTGCTAATCACATGCAAAACACGTGCTAAACACATGCTAAACACATGCTAAACACGTGCTAAAACATGCTAAACACATGCATTTACAAGGCTGAACAAACATTTCTCAAACTCCAATGAATGGAAGCATAAGTGGTTTGTATGCCAACCTAATAAAGAATTAAATTTAATTTTTTAATTTATTAAGTTCTGCTGGAAATGAATTAGTGGTCCGATCACGGTGCGCTGGATAATTAATTTAACAATGTGCAGAAGCTTATGTATGCGATGATGTGGCCACCATAGGGGCATGCGGATTTTGTTTGATGTTTCCATAAAGAGGGCCCTGCGGAGTTTGTTTGATGGGGCCCCCATAGGGCCCCCATAGGGCTCTGCAAAGTTTGTTTGATGTGGCCAACATAGGACCCTGCGGATTTTGTTTAAATGTGCACCGGTCCATCTGCAGGATTACATTTGGAGATGTGATATATTACTATCCAAAGCCAAGAAGAATGCACAACCAATTTACTTTGCGGTGTTTCAGTGTTAGCCGAGCATTTCTTTATTGTTCCATTAGTCTGTATGAATTTATCCTTTTCACATTTATGAGGATTAATTTATTTTGCAATTTAAGATTTTAACACTGACTTTCACTGACATATTTTATTATTTTTATTAACAAAAATCAACATTTTAATTTCAAGTGGCAGTTCAAGCTCGAAGTTTTCAAAATATAAAAGATGTTTGGGTGGCAGTACGTATGCTAGCCAATGCGTTTCAATTCCTTTTGTTACATCAAGGTTGGTAATGCGGGAAATCAACGATGCACGCTCATTTCGAATAAAGACATGGGATTACTTAACTGACTTTATCATTGCGAGTAAATCAAAATTGGTCAATGAATGTGTCAACGGTGATGTCACAATCGAAGACCTTGACCAAAAGTGTACTCTTGAGGCCAAGGGGTTCATGGAAGACGTTTTCCATTTCTTATTCCTTTACCAGGCACCATGCGTCCCCCAATTCTTTTTTTTTTTATTCAGAAGCCATCCAGGATGCAGTTCATATAGTCCGTGATGCAGTCGCTTTTGCAACCGCGGGAATCACAGCTGCTAACCGCTCTGGATTGGCCGCGAAAATCACACACGAAAACCTCAATAAGTCTCGAAGAATTTGTGCTTCACGCTCTGCGAGTCCAATGATGAAACCGTTTTTAGAGCCCATGATTACAGTTTCTACATCAGGAAGGTTAGCAGCGTTGGAGTGTTGTCGAGGTCGCCTAATTTTACACGGTTGAGGATCTGCAGTATTGGATGTATCTTTGATAAACATCATAGCTGGGTCCGCGGATCGTGCGTAATCATGTATGTATCTGGAGAGTCCGACAGTTGTTGTGGTAATGTCAACGTTATTTAAATTTTTTTAATTTTCTTTCCGTCGATGGAATAACGCATGCTGCTCAACAATGTCTTGATGACACTGTTGACAAATCTAACTGTGTAGTTGATACGATAATATTGTTTGTTAGCCTGTAGCTGTTTTCGCTCGATTTCCACGAAAGCCTCATATGGAAGAAATAGTCTAGACGTGTCCTGCGCTTGCTGTTCTGTTTTGCTTTTCATGGCTCTAGCCAGGCACAAATCATATTGAAAATCGCCTTTGCTTCTATCTACAAGTACAGGTAGTCAGTGGCAAACTCGGGATCGAATCTATCTTTGAATTTTACCATCGTGCATACGTTACTGATTTCGTCTAGTACCTTTTCCGATACAACAGTAATCCACTTTATGTTGCCCCATTTACAATCATCGAATCAGGCAAACGATATTGAAACGATTCATTGATAATGTTGCTGACTGTGTCTGGTATTATTACTGCTGATGGAAGTGTAAACGGTTTGGTGATACTCTAATCATTATTCGTAATAGTCGAACTCGAATTGATTGGAATGCCTGCAATCCCAGATCTTTTAAACCGATCCGCAGAACGGTTTCTGATGCTATCAGCAACTCGAATTGCAACACATTTAGCGATTTGTGCAGTGCGCTAAGACAAGGTTGCGAGCAGTTTTGGTGCATCTGTAAACAATCCACGAACAAGATCGCCAAGAACAATTCCGTCACATGCCTTGTAGACGGTTTTTCACGACACTAGCGGGTATCGCAAGTCCACTTAAGTCTGTCATTGTATTTAAATATCAGGCCAGTCTCTAATATGCAGTTGTTTTGTCACCCTCTCCCAGCGGAGATCTAACTTGTGCTTGTCCTTGTTCACAAGGGTAATACCAATATGTGTCAACCGACCATGATGCTATGGATCATGCAGGGGGAAGCAATCGTAATGAAAATGATATCACCGATGGCCTCATCCGGGCACACCAAACAATACATAAACCTGCGGAGTTGCATTGTAGAGGCTGAAGCTTCTTCATTACCACCTAAATACCGTCGCTAGAAAACGATGAATGGTTTGCCGTGATAAAGGGTAACTGAGTGTTATTACTTGTCTCATCCGCTCATGTGCTTGAAAGGATACAATTCATTTCTATTTATCAACTTCAACCTGTCAGCGTTAGCGATACCATATCGAGTAATGATTGTAAAATAATAATTACCAATGTTCCTAACTATCTTGTCCAGGCCTGAAATTTTTTCAAAGTCTCAAGAATCCATGCAAAAGCTTTGTCTATTTCAACATTAATGTTCTAAGCGTCTTTACGGTTCAGGATTGCAAGAGTACTGATACAAAACCCATAGATCTGTGATTTTATATGGATCATTATGTTGCATAATCAAATACACATGGAGCATAATTTCCATCTTAATCGCAGAGTTACCTGTGCGCTGTAATGTTGAGATGATTCCTGGATGCATTGTTGAAAGAAGCTTTACCACGTTTTTACCTGACTCGTATTTGGCTGTAATAATTGCTCGATAATCTTGTAAATCACCACTTTTACATAACTAAAGTTCAGGTACTTGCAGTTGTCGTGCTTTTGAGGCAGCTCCGGCGATAATGGTAAGTGCAATACGACGACGACGTTTTTTCATCGCCAACTACCTGAACTATTTAAGAATGATTGGCTCGTGTAGAGGTTTTGATAAATAAACTGCATAGCGATTTCATGAAGTTGCTTTACAGTTAACCTTGTCTTTCTGAGGAACTCCTGACATTCAGGTATGTAAGCTTTTAACACGCCGCTTGGTATTCGTATCCCACGCTCTTGAGCGAGTTTCCGTAGTTGAATTATAGTTGGCATCTTTATATAGAAGGAAATCATTGTCTAATTAATACAATTTGTATTACTGCTTTTACATTAGCAGGATCAGGAACTACAATTGCTTCAATCCTAGCTATTATTTCATTGAATTCTTTCCATGTTTTCTCAGTGGGGTCAGGTATATCTACAATTTGGTTTGGCGAGGCACTGCCTGCGCACGCGATAATATCTCGAACAGATC